>JABUQX010144992.1:20000-30000 GCA_015478945.1 Trachelipus rathkii | reverse complement strand
AATATAAAAGATTATTTAAAATATAAACAAAAAGTGTAAGAATCGTTGCCATTGAATAATGCTATTTTATATTAATTTTAAACAGTGTACGCTCCTCATCCGAAATAGCAGAGTTAAAAATTTTTAGACAGTGTACACTATACACATTCGCGAATTTAATTTTTTACAAGTTGTTTTTTTTTTTCTAGGAATCTAATAAAACACTCGTTTTGATTTAAAAAAATAAATAAATAAACGTTTATTTGTTCTTAATGCACATTTCAGAAACCAAAAATTACTTATTAGAATTCTTATATTTAATAGAAAAATTAACTTGAAAACTTTAGTTAATCATAGAATTTAATTTTGAATGAAAGAAAACTTTTTTAATTAGCAATAACTAGTGAATAATATAATGTGAATATAATTTGGTGTTTAAATATATATATATATATATATTATATATATATATATATATATATATATATATATATATAACTAACTAACTCTATATATATATATATATATATATATGCTATATAGAGAGAGAGAGAGAGATGAGCCCGAGTAGTAAAAAGTTCTTGAGTCTCCACTGATATATATATATATATATATATATATATATATATATATATATATATATATATATATATATATATATATAATATATATATATATATATATATATATATTTATATTCTACCATAAATACAAATTTCCCTAAAAAGGTAAGCGCACACGCTATTATATATATATATATATATATATATATACATACATATATATATATATATAATAATAATATATATATACATATATATACTTCTTCTTTCTTATATACTTATATATATATATAAAAATTTATATCTATTTTTATATTTACATATAAATACACTTTATATATATATATATATATATACAGTACTGGCACAATTATTATGGATTTTTCAAAAAATTTCAAATTTTCAACAAAAGGGTAAAAAAAATAAAGTTAATTGATAAAAAAAACATTTATTTGGGTGCTATATGATGGTGTTGTATATGATATATTGTTTAATAAGCAGTTTGGCCACCTTTTGCATGAATAAGTGCTTTAACACGTCTTGGCATGCCAGTGATCAAAGTTCTGCACATTTCTTGAATTCGCGGAGATCGAAACCAAACTTCAATAAGACGTTCTATAAGTTGTTGTTTGGTCGTAATGGGCTGTTTATGTATTTCATCCTTGAGTATGCACCATAAACTCTCTATAGGATTCATGTCTGGAGAATTTCCAGCCCATGGGAGCACCTGAACGCCATTTTCTGTGCACCATTTCTTCACCGATTTTGCAGTATGGCATGGAGCAGAGTCTTGTTGAAATATCCAAGGACTTTCACCATACCATTCCCTTATTTGAGGTAACAAACGACCTTTAAGTACCTCTATGTACTTAAATTGGTCCATGGTTCCATCAACAATGTGTAAACGGCTTGTTCCATGCACAGAAATAGCTCCCCACACCATGATTTTTGTTGGAAATTTTATTGTTTTCTTCAGACATTGAGCTAAAAATTCTTCACCAGCTCGTCTTCGAACAGTCTGAACACGGTCATCAAGTACTGCGATGGTTGATTCGTCAGAGAAGACTACCTACATGAAAAAAGAAAATATACAGTTCATACAGTCAAGAGAACTAACTACCTACATGAATATAAATAATATACAGTACAGTTAAAAAAAATACTGTCACAGATACTGTAACAGAAAATATTCCTATATCCACTAATAAATTATTTTTATGCACCACAACTTCTAATAATAATTAATGATCTTTTGTCCAATACAAGTTAACTATAGATGTGTCATTCTTACCTTTTCCCATTGCTCGGAAGTCCACTCAACATGGTTCTTAGCCCAGGCATAACGTGTCTTCATCATCATCTCTGTAAGTCGAGGCTTCTTTCTCGGGCGATACGCTTTCAATCCAACTTCCAAAAGCCTCTTGTTCACTGTTCTTCGGGCAAGAATAACACCCTCCGCAGCCAGTTGAAAAGAAATCTGTTTGCAAGTTAATCTTCTGTTAAGAAGAGCCTCTTTTATTATCTTTCTATCCATTCTAGGAGTTGTTTTACGTTTCCGACCACATTTTCCAACCCTACTCGAGTTCAAATTTTGACTGTTTTCCATTTTCTTTTTAATATTGCTAACTGATTGAGTTGATACATTCAATTTTTTGGCTATTTCTTTCTGTTTTAGCGTACCTACACTTAATAGAACATTTATTTGTCCAACTTTGCGTGGACTCAAGTCCTTAAATTTACCCATTTTCTAAAGTTTCTAAATAGCATAGATTTGTTAAAAAATATAAAGACAAAGTCTATTTTTATAAATCACATCTGGGAACAATACATATTACTGCAAAAATAAAAATTAAAAGTCTATAAGAGGCAGAAAATTCAACTTCACAAAGCCAAACTAATACACAGAATGATTTCGTCAAAATCTCGTGCGCGGACTAATACACGTGGGTCCAAGTTATTTCTACAGTGTTGCCAGATTTACTCGAATATTAGACTAAAAGTCTCTAAAAATTAATGTTTAATAGTTGTTCGGTGCTATTGTATAAAAATAAAATGATTGCAATAATTTAAATACATTTTGTTGACCATTTTGTTGAAAATTTGAAATTTTTTGAAAAATCCATAATAATTGTGCCAGTACTATATATATATATATATATATATATATATATATATATATATATATATATATATACCTATATATATATATATATATATATATATATATATAACATATATATATATATATATATAAAAATTGAAATTTATATAAAAAAGGAGACACACGCTATATATATATACATATATATATATATATATATATATATATATATATATATCTTATATATATATATATATATATATATATACTGCCTGCTACTCTCTCTATACTCTATATCTCTCATACTTGCCATTTACTCTTTACCTATATCTCACCATATGTGACAGAGGAATTTTACCATAAACTATTATTACCAGCACAGTATTCTTTTTGTGATTTCTATTCTTTATACTCATTTTACAAACAGAGCTGAATTAGATCAAGTGTGAGTATAGATCAATGAATATTACAGTTTTTCTTTGGATCAGGATGAGTGAGTCAGCTCTATTTGGGTGAATGTGGAATCAGATTAAAATTATGTGAGTCTGGGTGGGAGTCGAGTCAGTTCTACAGCTATAGGACGGATTCAGGATCAGGGTGGATGGATCAAATTTCTTGAGAACAACTGTTGTAATATTATAATGTTGTGATCGTAACCAATGTTATTAACCAACATTGTGTTAACGTCATTGTATGTATATGTATTATTAAACTATTATTATACATTAATATTCTAACATTATAGAGACGGGTTTTACTTTCAACGTTTTCAGAAAATATTTATTTTTGTACATAATTTAATTTCTTTAAATAATCTTTGACAATAATATACAGGAGAAGAGATATATTTACATAGATTTCCCGACGCTTTTCGTCTCTATACTTGAGACATCTTCAGAGTTATTTCTTGTAAGCGAATGAGTTTTAAATTGATATATAATAAGTAAATCAAATGATATTGAGTCTGACTGATAAATACATAAAATTTTATGTTAAGGTCTGGTTGCGTGTTTTGATGTAGAAAGCCTCCGCAATTTTAAGTTTCTGGACTTCACACAATCCGTATAATATTGTGAAGTGTTTCTAATAGTTGATTGACTATGTGCCGTATTGAAATGTTCAAAGATTTTGCTGGGACTGTGAGATGTTGATATGCCCTGTCCGACAATCTATTCTTCGTGTAACCAATATATGTCGGCTTACAGTCTAACTCAGGGCAGTTAAATTTGGTACACAACGTGATGGTTGTCGGGAAAAGCATCTCTTGTGCTAAAGGAAGATGACAGTTGTTTGGACTTATGGTATAGTCTGACTTTAATTTTTGAGGTGTCTTTAGTTTTAAGGTGAGAATTCAAAATATTACGAAGGCACTTCTCTTCCTTATTGACAAATAGCATTGGAAGTTTTGAAGAAGAAATTTATCGAATTTTTCTGATTATTTTTACTTTCTTTATTATATAATTTTGTAAGGGTTTTATTAATTAAATTTTCAACTGAATATTGTGGATGATCACAGTTAATTAAATTTTACTTAATGCGGCAAATTTCTTCATCAAAAGTTTTCCCAAGTTGAACATAGGTTGTATGCTCTGTAAACTAAAATTTTTACGATAGATTATTTGTAAATAGTCGGTGAATAGGATCCATAGTTCATATACAGACCATTATCAGTGGGTTTGATATGTATGCCTGTAGATAATGAGCCGTCAGAATTAACATTGATTTTGATGTCTAAAAAACAGATAGCATTATTAACCTAAGTTTCGTATGTGAATTTTAAGCATGACAAACAACTCTTGAATTCTATTGATGAACTGATGTATATGATCTATGTTCCTAAAAATAGTGAGGGTGTCGTCGACATACCTTATGTAAAATACGGGGTTAAAGTTGTTTGTTTCATGAAGGATTTTGTTTTTCCAGATTGGACATATAGAAGTCAGCAAATGTAGGTCCAAGTGGTCAGCCCATCGGCAGTCCATCAGTTTGTAGATATATGTTTTCTTTAAATTTAAACGGTGTTTGATTACAACAAATTAATAAAAGGTTCCTCATATGTTGTTCTGATATATCTGGTGGGGGTAGGTTATTTGAGTGAAACACTTCGTTAATTATTATGTCAATCGTATCAAGAACCGGTACATTTATGAACAAAGATTCTACATCAAGTGAGGCGAATATATTAGTGGCTTCAAGTTTTAAGTTTGATAATTTACATAATGTTTCATTATTTGATTTAATTATGAAAGAGTTATTAAGATATGGTCGGATAATGCTGTTCAGATATTGGGCAATTTCGTGTGTAACCGTTCCGCACATAGATATTACAGGTCTCAAAGGTGAATTTTCTGAGTTTTTGTGTATTTTAGGCAATCCCTATATATATATATATATATATATATATATATATATATATATATATATATATATATATATATATATATATATATATATATATATATATATATATATATATATATATATATATATATATATATATATATATATATATATATATATATATATATATATATATATATATCCTAAATAATAAAATCCAGTTCTTTTATTTTTGTCAGAAATTCTTTTTTTTTTTTTTTTATTTTTTTTCAGCTGTCACCACCACTCATGGGTATTATTATTATTATTATTATTATTATTATTATTATTATTATTATTATTATTATTATTATTATTATTATTATTATTATTATTATTATTATTATTATTATTATTATGTGTGTGTGTGTATTATTATTATTATTATTATTATTATTATTATTATTATTATTATTATTATTATTATTATTATTATTATTATTATTATTGAAACTGAAAGTATTAAACTGTTAATTTTATAATGGCTGTTTTATAATAAAAATAAAAATAATTTGCATTATATTTACGTTATACATTTGTTTTCGAAACTGAAATATATTTGTTTGTCATGTGTTGCGCCTGCATCTTTATGTCTTTACGGTACTTTACCGTATAGCATTTGGAAATTAGATTCATTGGAAAAGTGGTATATTTTTTTATTCTGAAAAGCAAGCAAAAAAAAAATTGTTGAAACAAAAAAATGTTTTAATGTAACTCTGTAAGCACTAATCTGAGTCACAGTCAAATTTTGAATTTGACTGCTGGAGTCGAAGCGGGGTCGGAGTCGAAAATTTTTGTTTAAATGGATCGGAGTCGGATTCGAAAATTTTTGTTTAAGTGAAGTCGGAGTGGAGTCGAAAATCCCAATTTGAATTTAAGGAGTCGGAGTCGGAGTCGAAAAATTTATTTTACGACTCCGCAGCCCTGCTACTGACCACCATTTATCTACATAGCAAATACACATAATTAAAGTACACACCCCTCTTCTAGATAACACTTTACAGACATCCCTACTACTCATATCCCTTTGTGTGGGGGTGAAAGAATTGCCCACATCGTAAGTCCTGCGTGTCGTAGGAGCCGACTAAGGGACGGTGATAGTTAGGTTGGCTGCCTACTACCATCTATTTCTTGCCAGGAATGCTAATGCAGGCCTCGGAGAGGTCGTGATCGCCGTAAACGGCCTTCTATCTTTCGGCTGAAATTGTATGAATCGTATGGGTACATGGAATGTCAGAGGAATAAATGTTGAGGAGAAGAGGAGAGAGGTGATGGATGTATTTAGAAAGGACAAATTGATTTGCTCGCTCTGATTAAAACAAAGATGAATGAAAGGAAAAGGTGAAAATGAGTGGTGTGGTGTAAATGTGTGTGTGCTGGTGTGGAAAGGAATGAGAGGGGGAGAGGAGGTTGCAATGGTGATGTGTGACCTGTGGTACAGGGCTATGGTAGAGTTTGTGTGAGTACTAGAATTCTAATGGTTAAATTTAAGTTTGAAAAGGTCAAGGTATGTGTGGTTGTGACGTATGGTCCATCTGAGGGAAACGTTGAAGAGAGTACGATTTTTTGGGATAATCTGAATGATGTTCTGGATGGGGTGAGTAGGAGCTTCAGATTGATAGTTTTGGGGGACCTGAATGGTTGGATAGGTGATCAAAAAAGGAAGGGAGAAAAGATATATTTTGGGGTGAGGTTAGAAAATGAGAATGGTAGGAAGGTGATTGATTTCTGTGAAGAGAGAGGTATGTGTGTAAGTAATACTTTCTTTAAACACAAGAGTATCCATAAGTATACTAGAGTTGGTGTAGGTAGAGATGGTATCGAAGTGAAAAGTATGATTGATTTTGTGTTGGTGAAGGAGATGTTGAAGTATGTGTTGGATGTTAAATCAGTGAGGGGTTTAGGAATGGGGTTATCGGATCATTATGTTGTTCTATGTAAAATTAAGTTAGTGGGAACTTGGATCTCGTTTATGGTAATTCGGAAGGAAGTAGGTACAGAATTAATATCGAGAGGTTCAGTGGGCAAGACACTAACCATAGGGGATTGTCCCAACGATCCCCAGGAAAACCGTTGGAAAAGTTTAACAAGTAGATAATTGGAACAAATCTGGGAGCAAATGAAGGAAGCAATTGTTAGTAGTGCAAAGGAAGTATGTGGATGTGCTAAAGTAGGAAGTAAGAATGTTAACAGTGAATGGTGGAATGAAGAGGTGATGAAAGCGGTTAAAAGGAAAAAAAGAAGCGTGGTTGAATGTACTAAAAGCAAATGATGAAGACTCAAAAGAAAGATGCTTGGAATTATATAAGGAGGAAAAAAGAAATACTAAAAGGTGTATACGTAGGAGAAAACAAGAGGTAAATGAACAGTTTGGAAGGAGGATGAATGGGGACTTACAAGGGAATAGGAAGCTCTTCTGGAAGGAAGCGCGAAAGATTAAGAATGAGAATAAGGGGAATCTGCTTAGAATAATGAATAGGGGTGGAGTGCCTTTGTAACTGATGAAATGGGTGTGAGGAGGAGTGTGTGGAAAGAACACTTCGAAAATCTGCACAATATTAACAGTAATGAAGAGGTGATAGTGAATGTGTGTGGGTTTGATGGTGCAAGAAGGAATGGGTATTTTGGGGATGAGGTTATTAGTAAGGAGGAGGTAATGGGTAGAGTGAAAAAGTTGAAGAATGGTAAATCTGCAGGTATAGATGAAATTACAGGTGAAATGATCAAGAAAGGAGGCGAGATGGTGATTGATTGGATTTGGAAGTTGTGTAATAAAGCGTTTATCGAGGGTATAGTTCCAAGAGATTGGAGGAGAGCAGTAATAGTACATATATAAGTGTAAGGGAGAAAAAGGGGAACTGTAGAAATTATAGAATAGTTTATTGTGTGTTGTAAGGAAGGTATATGCTGGTATTTTGGTCGAAAGAGTCGTCGAGTGACTGAGGGACTGATTGGTGAAGAACAAGGTGCGTTTAGAAGTGGTAGAGGATGTGTGGATCAAATCTTTACATTGAAACAAATGATTGAGAAAATGAGGAGAAGAAGAAGAATAAGAAATTTTATTTAGGTTTTATGGATTTGCAAATGGCGTATGATAGGATAATAGGGAAGGTTTATGGCAGGTGTTAGTGATATATGGTGTTGGTGGTAAGGAGGCTTCTGAATGGAATCAAAAGTATGTATGACGATGGGAAGCGTGTGTAAGAATAAATGGTGTCAATGGTGATTGGTTTTAGGATTAATAGCGGAGTAAGACAGGGTTGTGTTATGTCTCTTGGTTATTCAATTTGTATATGGATGAGGGTTATAGAAATGAAAGAATTCGAGGTGGGATGGCAGGAAATGGTGTTTGAAGAATGGTGGAGAATGGAGATGAGTGAAGAAATAATATATGCGGATGATTTGGTTCTGTGTGGCGAATCTGAAGAGAGTTTGAGAGGATTGGTAGAGAGATTTGGCAGGGTGTGTAAAAGGCGGGAGAGTAAACGTGGATAAGAGTAAGGTTATGGTTGTGATGAGGACACTCCTCAGAGTGAAGTTATTTTTGATGGTGGGGGGGCTGGAAAAGGTGGGTGGTTTAAATATTTAGGGGTATATGTTGGATGAGGAGAGGGAACGGACGATGCAGAGTGTAGTAGGAAAGTTGTGAATGGCAGGGTGGCTGGTACAATTAAATCGTTGGTGAATGTAAAGGGACTAAGTGTTGAGTGTGCTACATGGGGGTATGTTGTTACCTGTGTTATTGTATAGTAGTGAGACTATGGTCTGGAATAAGAAGTATAGATCTAAAGTTCAATGTGTTCAGATGGACAATCTTAGGGGTGTGCTAGGTGTGAGAAGAATTGATAAAATGAGGAATGAACTTATTAGAGAGTGGTGTGGTGTGAAGAAAGGGGTAAATGAGAGAATAAATGAAAGTATGTTGAGATGGTTTGGTCATATGGAAAGGATGAATGATAGTCGGTTGGTTAAGCGGATGTATAGTGGCGAGTGTGTTGTGAACCGACCGGCTGGGAGACCGAAGAAAAAGTGGATTGAGTCAGTAAAGCCTAATGTTTGAAGGAGAGAAATGTGAGTTTGGTAAAGGAGAAGAAAGGTGTATAACAGGAGTGTCTGGCGGGGATTGTGAGGCGGTATGGTTGTAGTGGCCCACCTGGGCCAAAGGATGAACCCACTTTCATTGACGATCTACCATAGTGAGGGTCCATCGCTGTCCCATGAAGCTTTAGGGTGGATTTTCTGACTGTGATGAGTTCTCACTAATTAATGGTACTGAGGGGGCGGTAAGGCTGGGCTTTCTTTTCGACTTATGTCATGTTCTTCTACTGCTTTTCTTTTCCGATGCTCGTTACGCACCTTACTCCCATTCTTGGGAAAATAGAAGGTAGATAAAGAAGAAAGAAAGAAGAAAGTATTGGAAACTTTCATAAAGGGTTCAAACCCACTTAGGGACTTTTGAAAAATACAAATAAATGCACGATTTAAGTGCCAAATGTCTATATATATATATATATATATATATATATATATATATATATATATATATATATATATATATATATATATATATATATATATATATATATATATATATATATATATATATGGAAAGTATTCTCTAAAACATATATATATAATATATATATATATATATATATATATATTGATATATATATATATATACTATATATATATATATATATATATATATATATATATATATATATTTTCTTAACTATATATATATATATATATATATATATATAGATATATATATATATATCAATATTTTACTTTTTATAGATATAACTAACTATATATATATATATATATAGTACCTATATGGTAATTATCGGACTACGTTCTATCAATTTTTATAAACTTTAGACTTAGATTTTATTCACTCCTTCTTATATATTTATAAAATAAAAACAAAAAAAAAAATGATAAAAAAAAAATTCAGAGTATTATTACATTT
>JABUQX010144992.1:0-12500 GCA_015478945.1 Trachelipus rathkii | reverse complement strand
GAAGACCGACCTATAGTCTTGTACAGACAACTTTTGACTATACGTAATAGTCTTTCCCACAGACTCCCGGTCCATGGACTATAAAGAGGAATGCGCTTGTGAGTGATGTGATTCTTTCGCAGCAACTCCCTACCCTCTTCAGATACAACAAATGTCTCCATAGCGTCTGTTCCTTGACGGAATGTTCTGGCATTATCACTATAGACAATATCAGGAACACCATGAACATTAATGAAACGCTGAAAAGATTGTACAAATGATTTTGATGACATATCTGGTACTAGATCCAGATATATTGCTCTAATATGGAGACAAGTGTATATGATTAGAAACATTTTTTGAGATTTATTGGAACCTTTGGTCTTAACCCACCAGTGCTTTGTAAAGTCTACTCCTACATGTTTAAATGGACGGAAAAGATCTACCTGAGCTTTAGAAAAATTTGTAAACTTAGGATACTGGAAAGCAAAAGTATTAAATTTTTTGCAAACCACACAATCAGAAAGAATTTTTTTAATAGCTCCTCGAGCTGATGTTATCCAATATCCTTTAAGGCGGATTCTTGTCAGTGTGGCTTGAATGCCTAAATGTTTGCATGCAAAATGAGCATCTCTCACTATTAGAGTGGTAAAATGGTGATTTTTACACAACAGCACAGGGTTCAGCACCTCAAATTCATAGAAATTAGATCGTGACAAACGACCCTTGGTTCTTAAAAGACCATTATCATCAAGAAAAAGATTCAATCTGTTTACCAGATCAGGAGGTTTCTCACTCGTAGATGGATCAATTTTAGCCCTTTTCAAAAAAGAAATTTCCTTCGCAAAAGACTCCTGTTGCATAATTTTTATGCAATACAAAAGAGCTTTCTCATCACAATTGATATTATTGCTAATATCTCTTGTTTTAGCCAAAAATCTGAAGAGCAGAGCACAAACACGAAGAAGAGACCCCAAACTTGAAAATTTTGACATATTTAGTACGGGAGGATCTTTGGCTTCCTGAACTATGGAAAATACGGGGGTCACTGGATCGATTCCTGAATTTCCCAATTCAAAACTAGGCCAATATGAAGACTCAGAAGCAAGCCAATCCGGTCCCGAAGACCAAAACTGAAGTTTTCTTTTGAATTCAGAGAGGGTTATTCCTCTTGTAAGTAAGTCGGCGGGATTTTCTTCCGAACGCACATACAAAAATTTTGGATGGAGTGAAAATTCATTTTTTAATGAAGAAACCATGAGTGATATGTCCTGAATGCGGTTCCTCACAAAGATTTGCTTGTTCTTTTGTCCTTTGTTCAGAATCCATTGCAATGTTATTTGCGAATCAGAAAAAATATTGACGGTCTGAAACTGAACATCAGGAAAACTTTTCAAAACTGAAGGCAAACATTTTAATGCAAGAAAAACCGACATCAGTTCTAAACAAGGCAATGTTCTTCCTTTTAGAGGAGCAACTTTACCTTTAGCCCATAAAATCTGAGGATCTTTCAAGCTTGAAGAAATATATACCACAAACCCATAGCACTGTGTGCTAGCGTCACAAAAAATATTCAAAGACAAGTTTTCATCTGATGACTCAAAACATGATCTTGGAAACGTTATTTCATTAAGGCCAGACAGATCCTTTCGAAGCTTTTCCCAGGAATTTTTTATTTCTGGGTCCACTTCATCATCCCATTTCATTTCTTTTTCCCATGTCTTCTTCATGAGAAGACGTCCACGAATAGAAACAGGAATAAATAATGCAAGAGGGTCAAACAATTTTGACACCTCAGAAAGTAGTTGCCTTTTGGAAGTAATGGACTGAAGTGATACTTCACTCAACTTGAGAATGTCCTGTTGAGGATCATACAGATAACCTAATACTCTTTCCTCGGCGCACTGATGAGCAGAAAGTTTTCCTTCACTTTCAAATAAAGCCCTGAGCTCGGGGTTATTAGTGTTCCACGAAGAAAGGTCAAAGCCACCCTCTTTCATACGAGAGATGGCCTGGAAAGAAATGTTTTTAAGTACGTCCTCAGAAGAATGTGTAAAGCAGAAATTGTCAACATATAGATTATTCTTCAGGAGAAATGAACAAAGATCAGAAGTATACTGATCAGCATGATGACGAATGACTGCATTCAAGACGAAAGGACTTACTGCTAATCCAAATATGATGGTAGTATAGCGATAAGCCACAATATTACCATTTTCTTCCCATAGAAAACAAAATCTATTTTTGTCCTCCTCCAGTTTGAGACGTATCTGCAGGAAAGCTTTGGAAATATCTGCCAATACAACATATTTGTTGGTCCTAAAAGAAATAAGAAGGCGGAAGAGAGAGTTCAAAAGATCGACTCCATGATATGAGGCTTGATTTAAAGACGGAGACCCACCCACTCTTAAACTACAGTTGAAGACTGGGCGCAGTTTTGTTGTAACTTGCTCAGCAGTCTTTATTACAGGGCGGTGGGGTATGAACTTGAAGTTATTATAGTTTTGAGGTGATACTTGAATGGGCTCAATTATCCCCTCCCTCTGGTACTGTTTGAAAACATCCCCATATGCAGATGAGAGACCCTGTCTTTCCAGACGTTTTTTAACTCCACGCAATGTAGCTAAAGCTACATGATAATTAGAAGGCACTTCATTGAGAATATTTTCATACCAGGGTAACTCTACATGATATTTTCCATCTCTAAACTCGATTGTCTGATAGAATTTTTGAATGAACACTTCGTCGATAGAGCCCTGATCTGCTGTTTCATTTATACCTAATGATTCGAGGCTGTAGATGTTTTCTAGGCCCAAATCGACATCTGCATGATTATGTGTATGCAGAAGAGGGTCAAAATAAGATGCAGAAGGATCGATGATGGTGTTCACTAAGCTTTCGGGGACTTTTGCTGTTGTCAGTTTAGAAATGGACGAAGTAAGTGTTCTACTATCCTCCTGTCACGATCTCCCTTGTGGAGAGGTTTCAAAATCAGATTGCTCTTCTCCAAAAATGACCAATCTCTGAGATGGGGTCAAAAACGATTTGGCTGGGCCAAATGGGACAAACCCATGGCAGGTTTCAATGGCTCTACCTTTCAAGCACTCTATGATTTTGAAGTGCTTCATTGAAGAGATGACATCAATTCCAATCAAACCATCCACATTTGAAACGCTACTTCCGTGTTTACCTACATAAAAACGGTCTGCAACATGATATCCACTATATGAAACATTATTGATAGCACCCATGAGTCCCTTCACTGTGAAGCTAACATCAAGACTAGGATCTATTAAAACAGATTTTTTTATGAAATTTGAACAACAGATGTTCATATTTAGGTCGACTATTCGAAATGACCTAACCTGTTCCCCCAAAAATGTCTTAATGGAACTGGTGTGCACAGGCAGAGAATCCACTTCTACTTCCAATTTATTTAAAATACAGCTATTGAAAAAACTTAGCTGTGAACCAAAATCCAATAACACTCTTGCAGTTACAATTTTATTCCCTCTTTTTATTTTAAGGGATATTGTGGGAAGAATTTGGCCAGATGAAGTGTTACCTGTATTTATACAGATATTGCTTGAACCAACATCTTCATCATCAAGAACTTGAGGCGCTGAAGAAGTAGATGGCTGACTTGTGGAGACATCTGCACGATCTCTTTTTGCTTTATTCTTTGCATTTGAAGAACAAAGAGCAGTTATGTGAGCACCACTCTTGCATGTGCCACAAGGACGACTAAGGCCAAATCTTTTTGCAGGGCATTTGGAAGTTACATGTTTCTTGCTGGAACAGTTTGCACACATTCCCAGTTCTATGCAGCGCTCCCTTCGCAAACTACCTGTTGGATAAACTTCACAGCCACTCATCGGGTGTTTTCCATTACAAAGTTTGCATTCCATAAATGATGAAGCAGAAGAAGGAACACCACCTCCTGAAGAAGTGGAAGAAGAAGAATCTTTTGGAATAGTAACTTTAGACTCTTTAGACTTTTTTACACTTGTAGTGTTGAAGGAAGAAGTTCTTCTCTCTTTATATGAAGACTTCTGTTGTGAAAGGGCACTTTTATTCTTCTCTTTGGCACCACCAGCAGTTCTATTTCCTGTCCTTTCTAGGGACTTCAAAATGTTCATATAGTTACTCAAAATCAAATTGATGGAAGGATATTCAATCTGGGTTTTTAGTTTGAGTTCACGCAGGAATATAGGAGGAAGCTTGTCAGTCACTAAGTGACTAAGAAGACGGTTTCCTGCTGTTCCCTCCTCCAGGAAGTCCAAATCGAACTCCTTCAGTTCATGTAAGTTTGCACGAACTTCTGACACAAAGAACCGAGTAGCCTCTAAATTCTTATTATCCAAAACTGGTGCTGAATCAATCTTGTGAAGAATTGTGTCCACTAGAAAAGGCACATCCAGATACACCTCCTTCAGGATTTTGATAGCCACAGAATAGTTCTCATCAACATTAGTTAAGTGTTGAACATCCTTTAAAGCAAAATTTTGAAGATGACTTTTCAAATACTGTAGTTTGGCTGCGTCAGAAAGGTCCTTCCTACAGCCGTATACATTTTCAAAGGACAGGAGAAAAGATCTGAACGAATGTTTATCCTCTCCACCAGAAAAGTTTTGACACTTAAGAGCTGGAATTTTAAGTTCTTGTTGTGGCTTAAAATTCTTCAATATAGAATGTAATTCTTTTCGTGAGACCGAATCACCCTCCTGCGAAGAAGCGGACTTGTGGGACGAAACGTTGGCAGTCGGTCTGATTTCGTGAATTATCCTCTGCAATTGTAGATGATAATGAGAGGACTTAATGACTTCTTCATTTAAGAATGTTGCATCGTGTTTCATGAGACCAGACTCACAGATCTTTGCTTCAATGTCATTGTCATACTGTCTCACCTCCTCCAGACGAAGATTTACCTCATCCAAAATAGCTTCTAGCAGGGATGGACTGGAATCCTTAGAAGATTCATCTGAGAAGGGTTTAAGCAAAAGCGTTATTTTGCGCTTTATGATGCCTCTTGAACGTCGCAATGGTTTTACTTTTTCTTCCACAGCCTCTACGAGGCTTTTCTTTTCCTCTTGAGTGATGGATTCCTCTGTAATCCCTATGTCGCTGATGATGGTGTCTTCAAGTGAAGCCAGGATTGCGGAAGCAGAAATAGCGCCTGCTTCAGTCATTTTTTACGACGAATAAGAGGAAAGAAGGAAAAGTATGAATTTATAGAAAAGAGGAAGTAAATAGATAGGAATAGCGCAAAGAGTTTTTACAAACGCAGACCTATTATTTATTTAAAAGCTTGTTTCGTATATAGCACGCAAACACACTGCGTACGCCTTTTCCAAGTTTACAAATATATACTTACGCATATATTTAGTCGTTACTTTTTTACGAATAAGAGGAAAAAAGGAACAGTATTTTATAGAAAAGAGGAAGTAAATAGATAGGAATAGCGCAAAGAATTTTTACAAACGCAAACCTTTAGTAAGAAAAGCTTGTTTCGTATTTAGCACGCAAACACACTGCGTACGCCTTTTCCAAGTTTACAAATATATACTTACGCATATATTTAGTCGTTATTTTTTTACGAATAAGAGGAAAAAAGGAAAAGTATGAATTTATCGAAAAGAGGAAGTAAATAGATAGGAATAGCGCAAAGAGTTGTTACAACGCAAACCTTTAGTAAGAATTTTTATTTACTTCTCACTTCTCTAAAAGTTTATTAAAAAATTGAAAATCTTGCTGCTTAAGATTTTTAAATTTGGCTCAAAATAGTTTGAGTTGGTAAAATTAACACCTACCCCAACAATTATTTTAGGAACAAGGCTTCTGCGAATTTTACGAAGTAGACTCAAAAGAGAGTTTGGAAATTAGCAAGTTGAACTGTTACTAAAATTTGACTCGAAAACCTATACAAAGAAACGAAATAGCAAATTTCAAAATAAGAACTATGAAATAATATAATCTATCTCTAATAAAGAAACTATAGAACAAACTTCTAAGATGTTAAGAAAAGAAGCTATTTCTAAGATATAGATTATATAAAACAAACTTTTAAGATGGAACGATTTCTAAGATAGAAATGATAGAACAAACTTTTCAGATTTAAAATCTGTGTTCGATTCAATATAATTTTTTTAATTTAACGTCACAATTGGAAAATAATTGGCAAAGAGCAAATAAATAGGAGAGCACTAAATAAAATAGAGTTTATTTACATATGATAATTAATTATGGATTATTTAGAATATAGAAAACAAATGTATAAGATTCTTCACATGGAAAGAGAAGTTGAAGCCAACGCCTTGTTCCTTATATATATTTCCAAGCGTAGAACGATGTTGGACAAAATACGAATACGAAGTCACGTGGGACTTTCTTCATCTGCAACAAGGTGCAAACTATTATTACCAACTATCTCAAGCTTTTTCGATAATTATCATAGTAAATGTATAGCAATTTAAATAATAAGGCTGATGATAATTACTAATTATTGTATTATAAGTAATTTACTATTTAACTTGATAAATAAATTTAATTGATTAAATTTATTATAAATAGATATTATAATTAATATAAATTAATAATAATAATATAAAATCACCCGAGACTAAAAATGAGAGGGAAGAGTGACAACTAACCTTTTCGTAATCTTGTAGAGTTTCTTGCGCTGATTAGAAATCGGTCCTTTCTATGGGGTTCGGAAAGCGGTTGCCTCTTCACCTCCTTTGTATATTTCAGTTCTGGGTGTGATTTGGAATTCCTGTCAACAATGAAACTTCGATCTTGCACGTTGCAGTTTCCATATTGAATTTTATTCCATATTCACCATATATGAAAAAGGAATATATAAGGATTAAAATACAATCTCAAATTAAAACACCCCTTCAATTTAAATCGTTACAACAATACACACCAATTAGATTAAAGTAGCTGTAATAAAAGCCACTATTAAATTCCAATATTGCTGATATGTTGAGTATAGATTGAAAGGGGGCCGGCTTGAAATTAAATCTTAACTACACAAGCTTCGTGAATTTTGCGGCAGCGAATGCAGTCACGTCCTTTTCTCACGAAATAAATAGAAAGAGAAACTTAGAATATATCCAACTTCTTTCGATTAGCCGTCCCCCTCCCTCCATAATCTCGGGTGTATTTTATATTGATATATTTTTTTAAAAAAAAAAAAAAATATATATATATATATATATATATATATATATATATATATATATATATATATATATATATATATATATATATATATATATATATGGAACGAATTAGCCGAAGTCCATAGATATATAAAATATATCTCCCCACCTCCATATATATATATATATATAACTATATATATATATATATATATATATATATATATATATATATATATACCGTATAATAACTATATATATATATATAATATATATAACTATATATAACTCATATATATATATATATATATATATATACTCTTTCTCTATCACTATATATATATGTGTGTGTGTGTGTGTGTATAATTTCATATTATGTATACAAATAAATATTTTCCACCTATCGTAATTTGTTATTCCTAATTACCTTTGTTTTCAATTTATATTTATTTATGTTATATTTATTTATTTTTATTTGTAAATGTTTTAATTAGTGTTGGTAAATTGTAAGTTGTTAATTTATGCAAATTTTGCTCATAAAATTTGATAATAGCGATGCATATAAATTATGCAAACTTAAATAGCTGGTAATTTAGATAATAATTTATATATATATATATATATATATATATATATATATATATATATATATATATATATATATATATATATATATATATATATATATATATATATATATATATATATATATATATATATATATATATATAGAGAGAAGAGAGAGTTTTGGGGATCGTTTTTTTGGGGGGGGTATTTTTTTTCCCTTATTCAAGTTTTGATTTATATTTTTCTTTCCATTATTTTAATTATTCTCTACTATATTTCATTTATGTTCGTTTTTATTGCAGATTTAGAATGGTTGGACCAGATCATTCATTTAGCGCATTGATTCCCAAAGTGGTCTATATAGACCCCCAGGGGTCTACAACGACCGCAAAGAGGTCCATGAAAGTCCTCAAAAATATTGGGGTCAATGAGATGTAAATGGGGTCAACGATAGTGGATCTCATTTAGGCATTATATATTAATTAAATTAAATTAGTATATTTCATAAAATTGTGCAAGTTGTAGCCATTCGCTTTGTGGTCGCAATACACTTTGAACTTGTAAAAACTTGTACATAATGATATACCAGTATCATCATGTCACACACATACGCGCAGTAGAAATTCTTCGCGAAGACAGCGCAATTCCCTGTGTACCTTTTATACAACAAAGTTTTAAGCAATGACGCTATGAAACCATCTAAACTGGAGGATCATCTGAGAAGATGTCACCCTCATAAAACAGGTAACGATTTGAAATACTTTCAAACACTTAAAGATAAAATTCAGAAGAGACCCACGGTGGACAGAATGTTTGCTTCAACGTCACAAAGAGACGATGATGGTTTGCGGGCGTCTTACAATATCTCACTACTTTAGCAAAATCCGGAAAACCACATACTATCGGAGAAAAGTTAATTTTGCCAGCCATTGAAGAGTTTTAAAAACTATTTTACTCAAACCTGCATCTGATATCATTAAAAGAATTTCTTTAAGCAACAACACAGTTGAAAGACGTATTGATGAAATGAGTTATGATATTGAGAGCTTCTTGTGTAATGATTTGCAAACGACCCATTTCTCTATACAGCTGGACGAGTCAACTTTACCTGGTAATGAAGCATTATTATTGGCATATGTTCGTTTTATTTTGGATCAAGGAATCTACGAAGAACTGCTCTTCGCGAGAACTTTGTCAACCGACACTAAAGGCGAATTAATATTTAATGTTTTGAAGGATTACTTCATAGAAAAAACAATCCGCTTATCAAATATAATATCAGTAACTATAGATGGAGCACCTGCCATGTTTGGGCGCTATTGTGGATTTATAAGCTATTTAAAACA
Source organism: Trachelipus rathkii (assembly GCA_015478945.1). Classification (NCBI taxonomy): domain Eukaryota; kingdom Metazoa; phylum Arthropoda; class Malacostraca; order Isopoda; family Trachelipodidae; genus Trachelipus; species Trachelipus rathkii. Next base: position 3,445 of record JABUQX010144992.1, on the reverse strand, counting down.
AAATGTACCCGGGGTGTTAGCAATACACTGCGTCATCCATCGACAACATTTAATTGCTAAAAATCTGAATGTTAGATTGCATGAATCTCTTCAATTAGTCATTCATGCAGTAAACCGAATCCGAAACAACGCGTTGAATACGAGGTTATTTGCGAAGTTGTGTGAAGAAAATGACGAGAACTTTCATCAATTACTCCTTCACACTGAAGTACGCTGGGTGTCAAAAGGCTTATGTTTGACAAGATTTTTTGCACTTTTTGAGACTATTTTAGAGTTTCTGGATGCTAAAGATCCAATTTTGAAAGAAAATTTAATCAAGTGGGAACCAGACATTGTCTATTTAACAGATTTGCTTACTAAATTTAATTAGGTTAACTTGCAGTTACAAGGTGACAGTCTAAATTTGATTAAAACAAAGTCCATCATTTCAGCGTTTCTCGCCAGAATTAAGATAATGAAGCAAAACATTGGACGGACAGAATTTTCCCAGTTCCCCAATTTGTCCCAGACAAACTGTCAGGAAGACGACGTTTCAACCTACGTTCAACATTTAAATGCCCTCTATTCAGATTTTGAAACTAGGTTTGAGGATGTTTTGACTATGGTAATACCACAGTGGATAATCAATCCATATGGTGACATTGAAGAAACGGATGTCATATTACAAGAGGAACTGATCGGAATTAAGCACTAACGAAGAACTTTAGGTACAGTTTAGAAACGAATATCAGCAATTCTGGCTTCAAAATGACATACCTGTTACTTATCCCGTATTATGAAGTACCGCGAGAAAGTTTTTAATTGCTTTTCCATCCTTATGCCTAGTGAAAGGAGGTTTCAGTGCGATTGCCAATCTTCTAGCTAAAAAAATAAATAATAAAAAAAAAAACCCACACTGGACATCATTAACCGAGGAGATTTGAGATTAAACCTAACTAAATTGATGCCAAATGTTGAAAATTTATTATTAAAGCATCAGGTTCATCTCTCCCACTAAAAGCATTTATTTTTTGCTTACTTATTTTATGTAACAGATTCTAAATTTTAATTTGGTTCGTTTTAATTTCAATTTAATTAATAAATGTATAAAACTCAACATGTGTGTTTTTAAAGTTTTTGCAAAAAATCAATATCAGTTAAGCAGGGGGTCTACCCAAAACCGAAAAACATGGCAAGTGGTCTACGAGACAAAAAAGTTTGGGAACCTCTGATTTAGCGTATAATTCATTATGATGCGGATAAATATTTTTTTTATTCGTTAACGATTTTTTTTTGTCGAAAGTCGGAAGAAGAAAAAGGATAATTTTTTTTTCTACTAAAATGATTTTTAAGTTTTTAACGTAGATTTAGAAATGATCGGGGTAGTTCTTTTTTATGGTGCTTATTCCATCAAATTCCAACCAGAAAGTTTTTATTTATAAAAAGCGTAAAACACACGTTCTATGTGTGGTTTTTTTTGCACAAAAGGGAAAAACTACAAAAATCTCTCTCTCTCTCTCTCTCTCTCTCTCTCTCTCTCTCTCTCTCTCTCTCTCTCTCTCTCTCTCTCTCTCTCTCTCACACACACACACACACACACACAAATTTTGGGTATTTGGAGCCGAAATTCTTTTCTTGAGGTGAAAACATAGCTGAAAATGTTTTTACTATAAAATAGTGCTAGAGCCACAGCCATATATTTTAAGGTGATGGAGCCGGCAATATAATTTACAGGCTCCATAGTCGTAGGTGACATCATTTATCATCTTCAGTTTAACTGTTGAGGTTCTAAACCCAATTTTAAAATGAAATATTTTAAGATTGATAATAGTGACAATACTTTTTTACTTATTTGAGCATAATTTGTGCTAAATAGTCCATGGAGCAAAAAAGACACGATGTTCTTCTTTTTTCTTTCCTTTTTTTTTTTACATGAAAACTTTTGACTATAAATCTGGTAATAATTTGTCATTAGTATATGATTATATTTTATATATATATATTATATTTTATGATTCTTGAAAATACATTATATATATTTAAACAGCTATGGGAAAAAAATTGGTTTGCTATAATTTTTAATTTTATCATGAAATCGTTAGTGCGGCTATGTGGTCTGATTTTGAATGAATTAATGTAGCATAATAGCCATTTGTTTTACATTTAGTAAATAACCTGGAGGGATCAATATAATGGACGCTTTTATTTTTCTGCCATAAAGAAATATAATTTAAGTTCGTTTTATATATATATATATATATATATATATATATATATATATATATAATATATATATATATATATATATATATATATATATATATATAATATATATATACTATATATATATATATATATAATATATATAGGGTGCGGCAGAGCCGATTGAGCAATTTTGAAGAGTTATAAAAATGTAATGGGAGTACATAGAGATGACATGTTATTATACTCGAGGTTGGGAGTTCTTACCATTTTTAATCCTTAAGTTCTGAAAATAATGTCCTCAAGATGGCCCCCATTATTAGCAACACACTGATGGAGCCGTTCTCTGAAGTTTTGAACAGCACGTTCACACATATAGCGTGGTATTGCGTTGACTTCTTCAACAATTCGCTCCCTTAGCTCTGGTAGGGTCTGAGGGCGACTTTTAAACACCTTTTCTTTCAGATATCCCCACAGAAAGAAATCGCAAATGCTCAAATCAGGTGACCGTGCAGGCCACCCTACATCACCCCTCAGAGAGACCAGACGTCCGGGAAACATTCTTCCCAAAACAGTGAGTGAGTTTCGGGCTGTGTGAGCTGTAGCCCCATCTTGTTGGAACCACAAGTCCCCCAACCCCAAATCCTCAACAATCTCTTCCATTTTTGGATGCACGAAAGTGTTCAGCATGGTGACATAACGTTCGGAATTTACGGTCACAGTCACTCCTTCCTCCTCAAAGAAGTATGGGCCTATAACACCAAACCGTGATACGGCACACCATACCGTTAGTTTAGGGGAATGTAGTGGCCTTTTCTGGATAACTCGGGGGTTATTTAATGCCCAGTAGCGGAAATTTTGCTTATTGACAGCCCCACACAGGTGAAAATGTGCCTCGTCGCTACTGAAGAAGGCTGCCTCGGGAGGGATCTGTGCAAGCATTTGCGCACACAGATCTCGGCGGTTTACATAATCTGTTTGCTTCAATTCCTGAGCCATCATTATTTTATATGGATGGAAATGTAAATCCATATGCAGAATCCTTCTCAAACTGCGGTCGGATATTCCCAAAGCAACAGCATGCCGTCGGGCAGAACGTCGAGGCGACTGCACTACCGCTGCTCTTACTCGCTCCACATTTTCTGGTGTTCTGATGGATCTGCGTCGGCCATGTGTATCTGTTCGTAGTGTACTACCAGTTGACTCTAATTGTCTAACCCAGGACCGAATTGTGTTCGCCTGAGGAACGGGATCGTTACGCGAT
>JABUQX010144991.1:17500-39873 GCA_015478945.1 Trachelipus rathkii | reverse complement strand
CATACATTTTACACATAATGTTTATGATTATTTTATATTAAAATTCTTTTAAATTCCTGTAAATATGCCAATCATTTATATCATTATCGTTGATATAGTTTCGTGTCTCAGTAATACCCAGTTAACACATACGTAAAAGTTCCCACTCAGATATCATAGTATATTTACATTCAGGGTACGTGCATAAATACTTTCCTGCCATTGTTTTCTAAGTAGATAAATGAATTTCTGTAAGTGTCCATAGAACTTAGGAAGCGGTCGATGCTATGCGTAATCAGGGTTTTTTTAAATGCGTAGTATTCTTGTTATAACATGTAATGAATTACGGTGTAATTAGATAACACATATGTTTTCTTCATCTGTATTAACATTCGCTTACGTACTTCTAACATATATTTCATCTGAGTTACGCCTGAAATGTAGAATCCAAATGATGTAGGTTCAAATACTGCTGTTTCATTATTTCTCCCCCATAATCTAACTTCCAAACTGATTATGTTTTGATGTTTATAAAATGATAGAGTAAGTTGCTTATCGCTGGTTTCTTCGCACAGAATAATAACTGTTTCGGTCCAGTTTAAATCTGAGTTTGGTTTAAAGTATTCTGTAAGCCACTCTTCAGTGTGATTACATATACGAAGTAATTCACCTGGACTCACGAAAATACGCTTGGTATTATAACAGGGTGATTGGGTAGCACACTTGAAAAATTCAAATCCATTGGGTTTTCTTTTATATAAGAATGAAACCCTACTTCCTGGGATCTTGATTTTCCATTGGATAATGTCTTGTATTGGGGTATACATGTTAAGGTGGTTCATGATATATATCTTATGAAAATAGAACACTTTTTATTACAAAACCAGAGAACTTGTGCACCGCTTAAGAGCCAAAACGAGTATGATTTTAAATGAGTTTGGATCTAAAACACGCATCCTCCAATATAATTTTCATCCAATCACAGATAAGGCTCAGGATATGAAAAAACATGTTTTTACATACCTTAAAACCAAAAAGCGATAAAATAATTCTCGACCAATCACATACGAGGTCATATAGAGATAAGGATTACTCCGTCCACTCACAAGAAAGGTAAACATTTTTCCTTTTTACAAGCTTAAAGGATCTTACCGATCCAGCATGTTTCAGTTTGAAATATATTTATAAAATAATAATAACATGGATTCTCGATTCTTGTCTATACTGGAATTACCTTTTGACCTAGTATTAGGATTAAATCAGCCTGGGATACAAAAAGGTTTATCCTAAATTTATACCTAAATTTAGGCCTAACGTAGTTATTGCACCACATTTTACAGAAAAAGGTCAGTTTGAAATATATTTTGACCGGGAATTAGGCCTAAATCGCCCCGGGTTACAAAAAGAATAAATTTAGACCTAATGTAGTTATTTCAACACATTTTAAAGCAGAGAGACTGTAATAGTTTCGTATCTGCATAGAGTGCGGGCTTGTTGTGTTTTCTGATGGACGTCAATGCAACATACAGATAATACTAATAAGAATAAAGAAAACTGTGGAATTATTTAAAAACTTTGAAATATTTTTAGTTAACATCGAGCGAATAATATAAATGTAAGTGAATAATTGTTATTTTTAAATAAGAACTTAGAAAGATTTTAATAAAATACATGATATGTTAGCAGAGAAGAACTTATTTTGTTATTTTTATACTTATTACATGGGCTAAAGATGATGTAAAGCCGTAAGTCAATAGAACAAAACATGGCATAGTTTTTTTGGTGTGTGTAGGTGCTTAGGGCTAGCCTTGTTGATTTAATTGATTTAATTGCTTTAAGGTACGTAAAATATGTTTAATAAAATTTCATAAAATTTTAGTAAAAGTTATTTTAAAACTTGATAGTTATAAAATTTATAAACAAAAAGTATTAACAGTTAATAATAAATTCTTTGTTCAAAGATAATGATTGATTTATTATAGAAGTTTTAAGTAACTTTGAAATAATTTTAGTTATATTTGAATGAGTAATATAAATGTATGTGTTTAATTAAAACATAAAATGTTTTAATAAATTATACGTTATATGTGTAAGTGAGTGTGTGTAAGTAAATCTGTGTGAGTGTAAGTAAATCTGCGTGAGTGTAAGTAAATCTGTGTGTGAGTGTAAGTAAATCTGTGTGTGAGTGTAAGTAAATCTATGTGAGTGTAAGTAAATCTGTGTGTGACTGTGGCAAATCTGTGTGTGACTGTGGCAAATCTGTGTGAGTGGCAATCAGCAGTGTGTAACTAAATCTGTGTGGGTGTATGCAAATAAGTGTGTAAATCAAATCTGTGTGTGAGTGTAAGTGTAAATGTAAGTGTCTATGGGTAAATGTAAGTGTCATAGTGAATGTGTGTATAAGTGTCATAGTGAATGTGTGTATAAGTGTCATAGTGAATGTGTGTTCTAAATAATAATAACAATAGGCATGAAGTAAATAACACTAAGTATAATAATAAAAATAAAAATAAAATAATAAAAATAATAGAAATAATAAAAATAATAATAAAAATAAAATAATAAAAATAATAAAAATAATAATAAAATAAATAAAAAGTATTAAAACAAAATAAAAAACTAGTTGTTAATAAATAAAAAGTATTATGAGTAATATAAATGTTTAAATGCTTAATTAAAAAACATAAAATGTTTTACAATTATCGTTATATATGTAAGTAAATCTGCGTGTAAGTAAATCGGTGTGTGAGTGTAAGTAAATCTGCGGGTGTAAGTAAATCTGTGCATGAGTGTAAGTAAATCTGTGTGTGAGTGTAAGTAAATCTGTGTGTGAGTGTAAGTAAATCTGTGTGTGTGTGTGTGTGTGTGTGTGTGTGTGTGTGTGTGTGTGTGTGTGTGTGTGTGTGTGTGTGTGTGTGTGTGTGTATAAGTGTAAATGTAAGTGTCTATGGCTAAATGTAAGTGTCATAGTGAATGTGTGTATATGTCATAGTGAATGTGTATAAGGTCAGAGTGAATAATATCATAGTGAAATGTGTGCTCAGTGAAATGTGTGTATGTCAAGTAGTGAATGTGTGTTCTAAATAATAATAACAATTGGCATGAAGTAAATAACACTATGTAATAATAAAAATAAAAATAAAATAATAAAAATAATAAAAATAATAAAAATAAAAATAAAAATAAAATAATAAAAATAATAAAAAATAAAATAATAATAAAAATAATAATAAAATAAATAAAAAAGTATTAAAACAAAATAAAAAACATAATGTTAATAAATATATGAGTTAAAACAGTAAAGCAGAAAGTTAAAACAGTAAAGCAGAAAGTTAAAGCAGTAAAGCAGAAAGTTAAAGCAAGTAAAACATATGAGTTAAAGCAGTAAAGCAGAAAGTTAAAGCAGTAAAGCAGTAAAACAAAAGCATACTAATCCCTTAGGTAACACCTCTATTGATTTACTGATTTACTGCTTTAAGGTATGTAATGTTAATAAATATATGAGTTAAAGCAGTAAAACATATGAGTTAAAGCAGTAAATTAAAAAAGTAAAGCAGAAAGTTAAAGCAGTGCAGAAAGTTAAAGCAGTAGCAGAAAGTTAAAAACAGTAAAGCAGAAAGTTAAAGTAGTAAAGCTGAAAAAGTTAAAGGTGTAAAGCAGAAAGCAAAGAGTAAAGCAGTAAACAAAGGCATACTAACCCTTAGGTGCTGTGGTAATAACACCTCTATTATTTTACTGCTTTACTTGTTTTAAGGTATGTAAAGTATGTTTTTAATAAAAATTTCGTACACAATTGTAGTAAAAATAAAATGATTATATATCGTGACACTCTGGATTTTTTCTTTCTTCTTACATACAATTTAAAAATTTATAAATTAAAAAGTATTAAGTAAAAAGTATTAAGTAAAAATAATGTTAATAAATATATGTGTTAAATAATAGGTCTGTAATGAGTTACAGTTTTAGGTTCGCGAAAATGTTTTTAATAAAAATGTTAAGTATGAAATAAAAATGAATGACTCATAGTATATTTTGAAACGAAATTCTTTGAAATGTTTAAGACATGAAATAAAAATGAATGATTTATAGTATATATATATTTTCATTCCCGCAGGAATATTGCGTCTGCGGATGCATGCGGGCGGCGGGCAGGCACGTAATATTGCGCCTGGTGGGCACGCGCGGCGGGGAACGCGGAAATATGCGCCTGCGGGCGCACGCGGCGGGCGGGGGACGCGGCGGGTCGCACCTGGGGGTGCGGGGTTGGTTGTCTTTGCGCGGAGGGCGCATGCGGCGCCCTGCTGGTACGCTGATCCACTTATGAACCCGGGGAAGACATTAATATTAAATCTGTTCTATGATGTAGGGTAGAGATGAGTCATCAAAGATGAATGCATCAAAGATGAATCATCAAATATGACTTCATCAAAAGATGACGCCAACAAAGATGAGTCATCAAAGATGGAACCCTTCAGTTGAGGCATCAATGCTGGAGACATTTAAGTGTTAAAGCATCAAAGTTGAGGTAGCACTAAAATTGATACCGGGGTTATAAGAATGCAACATCGAGGTGTGAGTGTAAGTGTATCGTGTGTGGGTGGAGTGTAAGTGTATATGGTTTAATGCAAGGGTTCGTGGCGGAGAGTGTAAGTGCTATAAGGCCTGGTAGTGTGTATAAAGTCGTCGTGTGTATAAGTGTATAAGTGTTAGAAAAATAACTTATAGTAGGAAGCATCCTAGCAACTTGTGATATACACACCCTTCGATTCCTCATACCTTATAACCTAGGGGTAGACACCCATATTAGTGTCGGGGCTCAGGGAGGCTAGAAAAGGCTTCTTGAAAAAGTGGCACTCAGTTGGCACTATGTGGCACTCACTTGGCACTATGTGGCACCCACTTGGGAACTCATTGGCACTCACTTGGCACTCATTGGCACTCATTGCACTCATTGGCACTCATCTGGCACTCACCTGGCACTCATCTAATACTATAGAACACTGACGAACATCCCTAGGTACTTGCATGGTGATTGGGAACCACCGGTAAGCTTATCATTGTTGAAGTGTGGGTCAAAACAGACCATGGTATATGGTAAGGTCAAAAAGGCTAAATATCATGGTCAAACAAGGTAAAGACATCAAAAAGGGCTAAGCCCTAAAGGTCAAGGCCAAAAATTACGTAAAAATTGACCCATGGTATATGGCAGGTAAAAGCCGAAATATCATGGTCAAACAAGTGTAAAGACATCAAAAAACAGGGGCTAAGCCCCTAAAGTGAAGATCAAAAATTACCGTGGGCAAAAATTGCCCACGGTATATGGCAGGGTCAAGGCAAATATCATGTGGTCAAACAAGGTAAAGACATCAAAAATATTAAGCCCCTAAAGGAAGATCAAAATTACCGTGGGCAAAAATGACCCATGGAATACCAAAGGGTATCCAAAAATTAATTTGCGGGTCAAAATTGACCCATGGAAGACCAAAGGGTTGGTTGAAATTACCGTGGGCTAAAATTGACCCACGGATGACCAAAAATTACCGGGGGCAAAAATTGACCCATGAGTATGGCAAGGTCAAGTGGCCTAAATATCATGGTCAAACAAGGTAACGACATCAAAAAGGGCTAAGCTCCCTAGCGGTTAGCCAAATTGCGCCGTGGGCAAAACTGGCCTCACGGTCGAAAAATTAGGCGTACAGTGGGGTAATAGTGTACAACGGTTGCTGACGCAACCATTTGCGCCCCCTTTCTTCGAAAGGGTGCTAAAAATTAGGGGTGCTTGGAAAATTAGGGGCCAAAAATCAGGGCTTGCCGAAAAAAATTGAAGCAAAATAGTTGCCGAAAATTGGGTTTCAAAAATTAGGGGTTCTCAAAAAATTAGGGTTCTCAAAAAATTAGGCTTCTCAAAAAATAGGGTTCTAAAAAGTTTAAGTGCCTAAAATTAGGTTGGGCTAAAATTGACCCATGGAAGACCAAAGGGTTGGGCGAGAAAGGTCAAGGCCCAAAAAGGTCAAGCAATAGGGGTAAAAAATTGAGCTCAAGAAAGGTCGTGGTCAGAAAAGGTCAAAAAAAAGGCTCTGGGCTTTTCCTGAAATCCCCTTCCCACTACTTATATATATTATATGTATAGCATATGCAGCATAGCATGTTATTTGAGTGATATATATATGTTGGCTATTATTATATATGTATATATGCCATATATGAAGTTGTTGGTTATTGGTTATTACATATATTATGCTGAGTTGAGTTGAAGAGTTATATATACATAAGAAGGCTAATATATAAGTGCATATATATATATTATGTATTGTTAAGAGTATATATATTACATATAATATATATATTATTATTATTATTAGTTATTATTATAGCATATATATATATATTATTATTACATATATTAGTTGGTTATTATTGGTTGGAGCATATAAAGACATATATATTATTATTATATATATTGGTTATTGGTTGTTATTAGATACACACGCATATACATATATTATTATTATATAAAAATATTACATATATATATATATTATTATTGCATATTATTACTATTGGTTATTATTACAAGAGCAAGCATATACATATTATATTATTATTATTATACATATTATACATATATTATATATACATATACAGGCATATTACATATTATTATACATGGCGGTTATTATAAGCCGGTGCCATATATTATATGGTTGTTATTGTTGGTTATTGGTTATTGCTGGTTGGCATATTGGTTGTATTATTATTGCTGCTATTGTTACATTATTATTATTATTGTTGAAAAATAAAGTATTATTATTACATATTATATATATTAAGATAATATATATTATTATTATTGCTATGTTATTATTTTAGATAAAATGATACATATTATTATTATTATTATTATTATTACATTACATTGTTACATATATGTTATTATTATTATTACATATTAAATATATTATGTATATATATACATATATATTGCTATTATTATTACATATATTATTATTATTATTATGCCAGTGGTTATTATTATTATTATTATTATTTATGTTGGTTGCTATTACTATATTATGGTTGCTGGTCGCGTATATATTGTTACATGGTTGCCATTATTATTATTATTATATATATATATTATATACATATTATATATATATACATATATTATACATATATATATATTATTATTATTATTGGTTGCTATTATGCTAAATATTATTATTATTAGTTATTACTGTTATTATTAAAAATACCTATATATACATATACATATAATATTATAGTTATTAGTTATTATTATTGGTTATTATTATTATTAGAGAAGGTAAAGAGTTATTATTATGACAGTTATAGAGAAAGTAAACAGTTATATTATTATTATTATTGTTATTATATATTGTTATATTATTGTTATTATTATTATTATTATACATATATATATATATACATAAACATATATATGTTGTTAAAGTTATATATACAGTTATTGGTTACATATATATATTAAGATATAAATATTATATTATATATTACATATATATAAGATATATTATTGTTAAGTTACATATTATTGGTTGGTTATTATTATATTATTATTGGTTGTTACATGGCTGCCATATTATTATTATTATATTGCTATTATTATTATTACATTAAGTCATACATATGTTATTATTATTATTATTATTATTATTATTATTATTATTATTATTATTACATTATTATTATTACATATATATTATTATTATATCACATTATTATATATTATTATTATTACATACATAATATTGGCTACTGCATATACATACAGCTATTAAAGATATGATATGCTGGCATATATTATAAATATATATACATATATGCATGTATATATATATTATATATATTATTGTATATTATAATATATATATATATATATATATATATATATATTATATATATATATATATATATATATAGTTATTATATATTTAAATATATATAATATGTACATACATATATATATATATATATATACATATATATATATAAGAGAAGATATATATATTTATATATATATGTATATATACATATAAATGTGTGTGTGTGTGTGTGTGTGTGTGTGTGTGTGTGTGTGTGGTGTAAGTGTATATAGATTAATTCTATTTGTACTGTAGATTTTTTCTTTTAAACCCCAAGTTTCGGTACTCTCATTAAGACAGTTTTCTCAAAATTTAATTCAAAACAACTTAGACATGACGCCATGAATGCAGTAATCAAATAATTTTTTTTGCAACAGAACTGATCAATTATATATGGTTATAGCATATATATATATATATTATATATGGTATATATATATATATGTTATAGTTAGTTATATTATGAAGAAAGATATAGTATATATGTTATATATATATATATATATATATATTAATATATATACTGGCTGGCTGGCGCTATTGGCTGCTGGCTGGTTGTTGGTTATTATGCCATATTACTGTTATTACATATTATTGGTTGCCATATTATTAAGGTTATTGGCTATTATTATTACATATTGTTATTATTATTATATTATATATTACGTAATACATATTATTATTATTATTGTTATTGTTATTGGTTATTATTATACATATTATTATTATTACTATATTACATATTGTTATGTTATTATAGAGCATATATTATTGTTATATATATATATACATATATATATTATTATTATTATTATATATTAGCAAACATATACATACATATGCTGGCTATATATATATTACTACATATTATTATATACAAAGCAGCAGATACATATATTGGCTATATATAGAGCAATCATATACATATATTATTATTATTAAGTTATTATTGTTATTATATTATATTACATATTATTATTATATATATTATTATTATTACATGCTATTATACATACATATATATTATACATATGGATAGTTGGTTGGTTATTATACAGCGATATTAGTTGGCTATTATGAGAAGACCACATATACATACAGGTTATTATTACTACAGTATTAGGCTATTATTAATATTACTACATTATTATATTATATTATTATTATACTATTATTATATTATTAGTTTTTATTTTGAGTATATATATATATATTACATATTATTATTATTATATTATTATTATTTGTTATATATATTATTAGTTTGTTATTATTATATTATATATATATATATTATTATAATATATTATTATATATTATTATTACATATATATTATTATATATATTATTATTATTACTTCATATTACATTTCATATATATATATATTATTATTTAGAGTAAATGTTTTATTCCGCTGGAGTTTTATATATAAGTCAAGATACAAATAGCATGAGCTAGTTATGCTGTTACATAAAGAGGAGTTATATATATAGCTTATATATATATTACAGTATATATATATATATAAGGTTGTTATTATATATATATATATATATATATATATATATATATATATATATATATATATATATATATCATTTTTTACACTGAGCAACTTCGATTTGATTATTTATGGAAAAAAAATCCAGCTTTTAGAAGACTTAGTATTTCCAAAAGTTTTTCTATATATATTTTGCTAGAATTTTATTTATTTTGGCTATTATTAATATAAATAAATTATTTATATCAGTTGACATATAAATTCTCTTGTGATGATTTACTTTATTTTTTTTTATTTTATTTTTCACCAGAAAGTGAACACTGGATACTCTAGAGAACCATTACCAATTTTGTATTTTTTTTAAAACCAATTTTGTACTTTTTTTAAAACCAATTTTGTGCTCTTTTAAATCCAATTTTTAACATTTTTTGAAACTAATTTTATACTTTCTAAAACTAATTTTGTACTTTTTTTAAAACCAATTTTGAACTTTTTGAAAGTAATTTTGAGCTTCTGTAAAATTAGTTTTATAATCCTTAAACCACTTTTGTATTCTTAAAAAAAAATCGTACCTATTTAAAACCAGTTTTGAACTTTCCAAAATCCCTTTTGTATTTTTTTAAAGAAAATTTTGTACTTTTTAATGCCATAGATTATAATTTATAATGCCAATATTTTTACTTTCTGATTACAATTTCGAGTTTTTAAACAAATTTTTCTCTTTTTATTAAAAATATATTAGTTTTGTACTTTTAAATCCCAATTTCATACTTTTAAATACCAAGTATTACATATCCCAAATATTAAATCACTCCCAATGTCCTTAACATATAAATTACTTCTTTTCTATTTCCATCGTTATCATTCTTTCTGTTATTTTTTTTTAATTCCTCTCTCTCTCTCTCTCTCTCTCTCTCTCTCTCTCTCTCTCTCTCTCTCTCTCTCTCTCTCTCTCTCTCTCTCCTTTGTTCTCCGAGATTGAATTCCTTCAGGCTTCGGCCGAAGGCGAAGGCGAGGGTCTTTTCGTTCCAGTAATCGTCTCTAACATAATAGACGAATAAATTTCTGGCAATTGCGGAGGTCTTTCAAAGATTTGTTTATATACCTTTTCTACAGAAATCTTACATTAAATAAATCTATTCACATATACGTATAAAGAACACATGTATGCATACATACTATATATATATATATATTGTTATATTATATTAGTACATAAGAGAGAGAGAGAGAGTGGCGTATATATATATATAAGAGAGAGAGGGGGGGCTACGTATATATTATTATATAATATATATCGGTATATATATATATATATATATATATATGTATATATATATATATATATATATATAGTTACTATGAAGAATACTCGAGGAACTTAAGAAAGCAGAAGCAAAGAGCTGATGAAAGAGATTGAAACTCATTAAGGTATACATATATTATTATTATTGCTAAAGAGCAGTTGAAGAATATATTATTATTATGCTACATACATACATACATATATTGTTATTATTATTATTATTATTGCTATTATTATTATTATATATATTATTATTATATATTGGTAAACAGTTGTTGTTATACATATATATTGGTGAAATTGAGAACTATTGGTTGTGTATACAAATTTTTATTATATATATAAAGAAGAATAATAGTTACATATGATATTTTTATATATTTACCGTCAAATTATTTTAGATATTAAAATTAATATATATATATATATATATATATATATATGAGTTATATATACATATATATGTTAGGTTCTTATTATATGTTATATGTTATATATATATATATATATATATATATATATAGTTTATTTTATTTTTTATAGACGGCTCGCGGGCAGAGCCCTATTAAAGGAGGGGGTGTACTCAATTTATGTCTGAGTAAGACGAAGCCAATCCTAAGAGAGAAAATAGCTCACATTCTCTATTTCTACAGGCTTATATTACTTCTAACTAAATATATATAAGGACGTAGACAGGGGGTTCAGGGGGTTCAGGGGGGTTTGAACCACCCCCTCTAAATTATTTAAGCGATCAAAATTTTTTCATGGCTTAAATCTAAATTTTAATTTTAAAAAACAGTAATAAAAACAATAGTTAATCAAAGGAACTTAAGAGTCTAATATATTAATAGAAATGATTAAACATATTTGTGATCCGTGAAGATTTCTTAAGTGGCTGTTGAAAGCATTAAAGGAGATTCTCCAGCGAAGGAAATACTAAGAACGCAGAAATAAACAATGACTTTCTGATTGGACAACGAAGCAATGAATAAAAAGTTGTAAAGGTGTTTAAGCTGGCGAAAATATCCGGTGGCGTAACTGGCGTTATATATTCATTGCTGCTCACATCCATGTGAAACACAATATAGTATAAAGTTTGTGGAGCAGCGAATGCAACTTGGCACTATTTCAGATTGCCAAGGTGAACTACTATTTTAATAGGAAAAAAATGGGAATGATTTTCCTATGCACAAAATGGACAAAACTCCTACGAATTGTCGAAACAAGGTTGGTGAAAAGTTACGATGAATTGTTACGATCTAGAGAAATTTTTAAAGCATTGTTGAAGCTTTATAGTAGCTTGAATGAATCAAGATATCGAACCACCTTCAAAAAACTAAGATCCTTTGAAATCTGTTTTCAAAAGAAAATTTGTTATAAGTTTATTTATGACTTCAACTTTATTCTCCTGCACAATTCCATTATGTACCAACATTGAAGTCTCCATAATTAGTGACAGAAAATGCATTCATTTTGAAGTGTGATGCTTGCTATGAAAGATTTTTAAGGAAACATTGATGAAACATTTTCAAACATCGTGGAAGTTGCAACCGGACTTCTGCTTTCTGCTAATGAAGAAATGAGAATGCCTCATGTGGGAATCAATGTAAAATGAAAAATTATAGGGCAATTACAATTTCTTTTCTTATTGATTTTTCAAACTAGTTAGAGAGCAAGTTCGTGAATCATAGCTCCATACTTATATACTAATCCTTTTTTTTCAGATGTAAGTACTATAACAGAATGGCAGGAGATCAATTCAGCTTTGAAGAGAGAAAGTTTGTCCTTAAATGCTCTTGGACCACAGGAAACGCCACGGAAGTGCAAAGACGGTTCAGAAGAGAGCTCGATAAACCGCCACCAACGCACCGGCCCATTGCCCGCATCAGAGAGAAATTTGAAGCAGATGGAACGGTTCACAACGTCAGCAAGAAACGTTCTGGACGACCACGGACATCCACCATCCCTGCAAAGAAAGGGCAGGTACAGGAAACCCTCATCCGATCCCTCTCAATAAGAATTCTCTCATGACAAACGGCCTGGGAGACAATAATATCCGGAAGATAGCTTTATCAGATCGTGAAGCGCCCGTTGGAAATGTTGTTATACCAAGACTACTCCGATACCTCAATGAAGACGATCCGTACCGGAAACTTCAATTTTGTGAATGGCACCTGGCTAAATGTGCAGAAGATGCAGGGTTTCCACACAAAATTGTCTGGAGCGAAAAGGCCACCTTTAAATTAAATGGCTCGATTAATCGCCATTATTGTACCTACTGGGGTCCTGTAAATCCTCATGTTAAAGCTGAACACCATTTAAACCTACCAGGGGTAACTTTGTGGTGTGGGATTTCACCATTGAGCATCATAGGATAGTTTTTTTTTTTTAACGGAGCGGTCGAGGGAGAGAGGTACTTAACCTTGCTGCAGAAGTCGGTCGGTCCACACATTGACAAGAAGTTTGGTGATAACGACGTGATTTACTTTTCTAGAAAGAGGTGTAGCACCTCCCTCACCTACCATCGCGACGTAAGAGCTCACCTCCCTTGATGCAGCATTTCCAAACAACACATGGATTGGACGAAGGGGTAGTATTGAATACCCTGCGCATTCCCCAGATCTCACGCGAATGGACTTCTTTTTATGGGGATACATCAAGGACAGAGTTTATAGCTCAAAACCAAGAACAATAAATGCATTGAAATTGGAAATCGAAATACAATGTCGCGACATTTCAAATGAACTATTTCGTGTCGTTTTCGACTAATCTGGTCTGGTAAGCACAGCCGTGTCTTCACTAAATTTAAGTGGTCAAACACTAATAGTCATGAACATGATTCTTAAATACATGTATCTTCTGTAATTCAAGCCTTTAAACTTGTCCCTATGTTCTTAAATAAAATTTGTATATTCTTTCAAAGTGTTAGAACATTATTTTGAGACACTCCTGTATATATATATATATATATATATATAGTTATATAAAGAAGAAAGAAGGTTAAGAGTATGATATATATATTATAGTAGGTAGTTGTTATTATATATGAGAAGGGTTGCTATATGTTATTAAGGCTTGTATTTTAAATATTTCCCAATTTTGTTTTTTATTATTTAAAACGAAAGGAATACCATGAGTAACCTCAGGCAGAAGATATCAAGGTGAGTTGGGCCTCGGCCTGGTGGACGATTTGAAGGAACTTCGTCCCCTCTGGGTCCCCCAGTCGGCTCGAGCCCACTAAAAATTGAAGTTAGCGAAAATATATCAAAAATTCTATACACGGATCAGCTTTCAGCGACGGATCAGTTTTTAGCGACAAATATATTTCATATTAATTCGGTCTTATACATTAGCTATTAATTAAAGCCAGCATCTGACTTCAAGTCCTATTCAGATACTTTTCCTAAATATTTGGAAAACTCTTCACAAACCCCTGCACCGAATCCCCTTGAAGCCCCTGTAATTAACTACGGATAAACTTTCAACGACAATATATATTTTCATATTAGGGAGCAATATACCTATCGAAGGGGTCGATATGTAAATCGAAATTTTTGTCTCCTCAGAACCGAAAAAGAATATATATGAGTTATTGTTACATTTAGATGTGATAATAGCATAACACCACAGCCTAATAGAATATGATAATAATATATATATTATATATATATATTAAATATATATATATATATTATAGTTAGTTAGTTAGTTAGTTAGTTGTCAGTTAGTTAGTTAGTTAGTTAGTTAAAGCGCCCGTAAATCTGCCTAATTAAATATTATTTTATTTCATTTTTAACATTACCGTATATTTTTACCCTTTCTATATTTTTATTAAAAGAACAAAAAATTAATATACAGTATATATTTTTTGTGTTTTTCGAAGGTTTTTAAGAAAACTGAAATAATTTTATTTATTTGTTTGCGAATTATTCCAAGCAATTGGATAAATATTCAAAATTGGAAAATATAAAAAGAGGTTCGTTATAAACGGCATCAATTTTAATCTCATGACCAATTTCCACGCGAAACATTACTACTGTAATTACCTACACATTTTCAGCTCTTAACTAAAACACTAACAAACGAACACATACGCATAGCAGCAGTTGGGAGTATATATATGTTATGTTAGATATATAAGAAGTTTATATATTAAGATATTATATGTATATATATATATATATATATATATATATATATATTATATATATAATATATATATATAGTTATATATATATATATATATATATATATATAGACCTTTCACTTTAATGACCCGTCAGTTTCCTTGAATTTTTTTTTTTTTTTTTTTTTTTTTTAATATATTTCTAGTATATGGTCCTAACAGTCAATTTAAGTGGTAATGGACATGATTAAAAAATATATAGGACTTTTTACGTTTTACGACTCCGTCAGTTTTAATTTTTTCTTTTTAAATGAATACCCAAGGGTAAACCGCAAAAATGGCAGGAGCTCGGCCTCTTCTGGCCTTTCCGGAGAATGACAGGGTAATTACGTTTCTCTCCGGGGAGGATTCCAGAACCCCGCTTTTGGCATTTAGTGCCGTGGGGGTTCCTCCCTGCCCCCTCCCCTACTGCATGGAAAACGTCCCCCCTTCGTTGTCCCCTTCGTCGGCTCGGAGCCTCCTATTTTTTTTTTATTCATTTACATATTTGTAATAAGCTTACACGCCGATTCCAAATATGTAATTGGTTTTTCTTGTGGGTAAGTCATACTTTTCGAGATATTTCCTTTTTTTTAAACAATATTTAATATAAATGATTTTTAAAAAATTATTTAAAATATCTCGAACTTTTTGAATCATGTCCGTTACCACTGAAACCATT
The DNA here is from genome assembly GCA_015478945.1 of Trachelipus rathkii. Lineage (NCBI taxonomy): Eukaryota > Metazoa > Arthropoda > Malacostraca > Isopoda > Trachelipodidae > Trachelipus > Trachelipus rathkii. The sequence goes on along the minus strand of JABUQX010144991.1, from coordinate 24,335 downwards.
GTTGGTATCATATATAGTAGCAATATATTAAAAAAAAAAATCAGCACCGACGGAGTCGTAAGCAGAATAGACCTATATAGTATATAGCAGCGTTATGTTATGAAAGATATATATATATATATATATATATATATATATATATATATATATATATAGAAGGTTATTATATATATATATATATATATATATATATATATGCTAGTATTTAGGAAAAAGTTACTTAACGCCCACATGGAACGGGAGGGGAGTTTGAATCAAAAAAAAAAAAAATTTCACAGGTAGTATCTATGATACATGTAAATAGATGTACTAGGGCTGAAAGCTGAATTTTTTACCTGTTCTTAGGGGCGAAATTAGGTTAGGTTAGGTTAGGTTAGGTTAAGTTAGGTTGGGTTAGGTTAGTAGTTAGGTTAGGCTAGGTTAGGGGTTAGGTTAGGCTTGCTATGTCAGGTCAGGTCAGAGTCAGAAAAAAATTTCATTTCGACCCTAAAACATCTATTTATGTATCATAGAGGCTGCCTGCTAGAAAATTTTTGGTCCTGAGCTCCCGTTCCGTAGCGTTAAGTAAACCTTGAATTTTATATATAGTTAGCTGGCTATATAGCGCGATATATATATATTGGCAGGGTTGCTGTTGTTAAGAGCAGAGCAAGAGCAAGCAGCAGCTATATATATATATATATATATAGGCAAAATTTAAGATTGTGACTGTGACTAGTGAGGATATAGTCAACCACCTCACAGCTAGCGTAAAACCTGAACCTCCTAAGCTTCCTGATCACAAACTGGTATAATAATGAAAATTAATTTAGGTTAAGTTAGGTTAGGTTAAGTTAGGTTGTTAGGTTAGGTTAGGTTAGCTTTTAGGTTAGTTAAGTTAGGTACCTAGGTAGTCACAGTACAGTTTCTCACAAATTTGTTCCCATATATATTACATATGCTGCTGGTTATTATAGATATATTATTGGTTAGCATATATTATTATTATTACAGCAAAGGTTATTATTACATATATATACATATACATATATATATATATACATATATGTTATTACATATCATATATATGTTATTAAATAGGTTTCGTAAGTGAGAGGTCGCGTTAATTGTGCTCTCTGATAATTGAATTTTATCTTTGTTTTTTTATTGTTCTCATATAGTGTTCTGCACATTGAAAGTGTGCGTGTGTTTGTGTGTGTGTGTGTGTAGGTGTGTGTGTGTGTGTGTGTTATTCAATTACTTTTTTTTTAAATAAATGATTTATTAAATCATACTACTTTGAAGCCATTTATTTTCTATAGTAAGATTCTACAGTGTTTTAAAAGCTAAGTTCGGGTTTTAACTTTTTTTCTTTTTTGATTTTAAATGAATGAGTCACAGAAGATTTTACTCTTCATCAGCAAGATTCGAACACGAACTCCGCGTTGCTGAGTTAACAGTAACCGGGCGCTTTATCCACTAAGCCATCCACGTCCCCAAAAAAAGACTCTTCAAGCGTAGTTTTTAAAGCACCCGGTTTTCTCATCCCATAATTGCTGAGTACCCGTAGGTTACTAAATTAAGGTCGGATTTTTTTTTATTATTATCAATTTATATACTACAGGTTATTCGGACTTTACATATATTTTTTTTATTATTAAAGTTGATACCGTTAACCAAATTGGGGATAGGGTTAAATAACTGCGAGTTTATTTTTTGCGTTGTTTAAAATTTATGATTTTTTGGGGCATCATCTCGATTATCTGCCTCCACCTCCATATACATATCGATTGTATGAATTCGAACACATTTTATAAAATTGAAGTAAAAATGCGTAAAATCAAATTGAAACTTTACTATTAAAGCAGCTTCACAGTTCTAAAAATATTTAAAAAAAAGCTCAAATCTATGTAAAGTTGTAAACTAACTAAACTCATAACCTTTACTTAACTTATATATAGTTTAAATCTATGTAAACTAACTAAACTCTAACATAACCTTTATTTAACGTACATATGTAATTTATTTTTATATTTATAATTTAAAAAAAAAACACGCATGTGGCAAAAAGAGAGCTTTCAAGTTTCAACACTATTCGATTACGTAGATTTAAAAAAACATTGGCTTGAGCTTAACTGGAGGCAGATACTCGACATGAGTTTTTTTTTTTTCTTTTTTTTTGTTGTTAATTTGAGCACTTGAACTTTTAAATTTAGCTTATAATGTTTGAACAACTTTATCTCTGATTCCATCTTTAGATTTTGTCTGTTTGTTAGTTTAGTCGTTGTTGTTTTTTATGATTGTGTGCGTGAAATAACGTATTTCTGCAGGCGTGGGGTTTCTATTGACTTTACCAGCATCCGTGGCTTACACTCTAACTCAGAATCCGTGGAATACCACCTCTCTAACTTTAACCTATTACTTCTTGTCTGAAACCCAGATAGCTAGGAATTCATCCTCAAATTCGTTTAACATATCTAACTACAACTTATTTCATAATTTTCGTCTGAAGGATAAAGTATGTGCTTTTGTAAACATTAATACTACTGTAGCACCCCTCCAAAATCTCGAATCTCTTTACCTCTATGTTCTATGGCTTAAAACCTTTCTTTTACAACTATAATCTTGTGCTTATATATATATATATATATATGTTGCTATTATTATTAAGGTTGTTATAGTTATATAGTTAAGGAAAGCAAATGTTTACATACATATATATACATATTACATATTATATATGGCAATATCTATATTTGATCTGAAATATTGAAAAAATTTCCTTGAAAGTTTAAAAAAATTTCTAGAAGCTAAGAAAGTTGTTAATCTCAGTTTTTTAAGAAAATTGTTTAGTGGCAAGCTTCTACATAATTCCAGAAGCTTGCCACTAAAGAATTTTCTTTAACAACTTCTTAACAACTTTCTGGAACTTTAGAAATTTTGAGCTTAGAAATTTTTATAAAATATTTAGATCAATGTTAGATAGTAGTATAGCAAGAAGAGTTATATATAGTTATTATACATATATATTATTATTAAGTATATATATATATTATATATATATTATATATATATATATATATATATATATATATATATATATATTATATATATTATTATAAATAAGATATATATATATTATTAAGTATATTATTATATATACATATATATATTGTATATATATATAAGATAGAAAAAGCACTACCCCTTTAAAGGATGTTACATAAAAATACATGATATCGAAAATCGCCGAACCCTGCAGTGTCACGTGTTAGCTAAAACTCCAATACAAGAGTGCTAAATCCAAAGATATAAACGTTAAAACAGAAACTTTTTTTATTTTTTTTGTTCTGTGAATCAAGCCGACCCCGCTGAGGCCGAGAGGACCTCACTTCACTCTTCCATCTTTGCGATTTAATTTTTGGGGTATTCTTAGTTAAAAAAAAACTTTTGGCAACACTGACGCTCTATTGCCTTGAAATAATCGAAAAATCGATTATCGTTCAAAATCTGATATATACCGGTTAACATCCTTTTAAAGCGATTTCAGGCTCTATATATATATATTATATATATATATATAAGGTTATATATATAGAGGTTAAGTTATTACTATTATTATATGTTGGTTACAGCAGATATATATATATACAGATATATATATATACTACATATATTATTATTATTATATATACATATATATATATATATTATATATATATATATATATGGCGGGCATCTCTATATATATATATATGAGCATATATATATATATATATATATATATATATATATATATATATATATATATATATATATATATATATATATATGGTCTTATATGATATGTCCAGTGTTTTGGACTAGTACAAAAGTGTCATTTCTAGAAACTTTACATTTTTACAATTTTTGTTTTTAGGCGAGATAAAATTTAGGATCATTTCGATTATCCGCTTCCACCTCCATATACATATCGATTGTATGAATTCGAACACATTTCAAAAAATTGAAGTAAAAATGCGTAAAATCAAATTGAATCTTTTGTAGAGATAGAAAAGTTCAAATAAGAATATTAAAAAGAAAAAGTTCAAAATTTAAACTAAGAAACCAACATAAACCCTAACAATAAATTCGAAGAGCAGACCAGCAATTTTAAATACAAAAACAAGTACCATACTAAAAGATTGCATTTATCTTCATCGTGCGCTAGCAGTGCCCGGGAGAGAGCGACGTCCCGGGATATTTTCTTTAGTGCAAAAATCCTACCCGAAAACAAGAGAAATCTTTTACGGCAAAGTAGATCCATAGATTAGGTCAAAATTTACTGCATTATCGATCCATGAAGGTGTAGGTTGAGTTTTTACTGATCGTCAATTCCTATTGGCTAGTTGCGCTTACAAACACCAAGTTCAGCTATGATATGTTTTGTTATGGATACACAGAATCAATATATGATATAAAACCCAATGCGGAACGTATTTTAACCACAAACATTATTTTTTACGTTACCTAAATTTTCACGCATTAGTACTAAAATACGTTTTCTTTCTCATGCAAAATGAACGTTTTTGCTTACTTCATTATTAAATTTTTATTTCCAAATTTTGTATCTTTCATCATCATCTAATTAATTGCTAGGCATCATATACCACCAATATACTGGTTTTCAAAACATTTATATGTGCCATGAAACCTCATGTCATATATATATATATACAGCATATTATGGTTATTATTATTATGTTGTTATTATTGTTATTACTATTATTACTATATATTATTACATATGTTATACTATACATATTATACATATTATACATATTATACATATTATACATAGGCGAAAGTTATTGTTATATAATAATATATAATATGGTATATTGGTTACATATTAATATTAAGATATATATTATTGCTATATGTTATTGGTTGGCTATTATACATATATATATATATAGTTATAGCATGTATATGTATATATATATATATGAAACTATATATATATAATATATATATATATTCCAAAATGGATAAAACTAGGAAATGCATTTCATGATACTAGGGAAATATCAGAAATAAGAGATTTCATTTATTTTAATCTAATTAGTTTGTGAAGTTTCATGAAGTCGATTTTTTATGTACTTTTATTATCATTATGTCTTAAATGAGATTTTTTTTTTTTTTCAAACTATTTTAGTTAAATTAGTTTTCCATTAGATATTTATCGTGAGTTAATTGAAAAACTTTAAACTAAACAATAATACCGTAGGATAGGATGCACAGCAGGTTGCCGCATGCGTGGCAGACAGCTCGTTCCAATGCGCGCTGTGAGCGAGCGGTGCCGGGTAACAACTTACTCGCGCGCAGCTTACAATCATCCTATATAGCAGGTAGTTATATATATATATATATATATATATATTAAGCATATATATAGTTATGCTATTATTAGTTATATTGAGTTATGGCAGATATATAGTTAAGTTATACATATATAGTATATATATATATCAGAGTATGACCCAGTAACTTTTACTAATCGGCTCTCTCTCCTCTCTATATATATATATATATATATTACAGTAGTATTATTATTATATAGTATATATATATATATTATATATTACATATATATATATATATATATATATTATATGAGTATTATTATATATATATATATATATATATGTTATTATAATTTATTGCTTCTCTTTAAAATATAAAATATATTCTATGGGTAACTGTTATTGTTTTTCACCCTGGCTTCGGAGAAGCCTGGGCCGTCAGCTTTTATAATTGATTGAAAAATAGCATTATTCTTTAAATTTTTTTTAATAAATAATTTTAAATAATCTCATATGTATTATGTAATTTCTTTCATATGACTAATTTTCGCAAAAAATAGAACTTTATCGTAACTTTATGAAATTTGTAGTTGATCAATCGTTTCTATAATGATAACTCGTGCTAAGCCCGAGCAGCCCGAGTCTCCCTGACATATATATATATATAATTTATTTTGTTGTAAAGAAAAAGAAGAGATATATATATATAAATATATATATATATATATATATATATATATATATATATATATATATTTATATATATATATATATGTGTGTGTGTGTGTGTATGTATGTGTGTGTGTAGGTGTGATTGTGTGTGTGTAAAGATATATAAATATTGGAAGCATATTTTAAAGCAGACCTACGACTCTTTATTTCTTTACCTTTTCAGGGAACAAGCTGATTAAAATCAGCTTTTATATTTATAAGATGAATGAATATTACGTCTGGTGTAGAAATAGACAGAATAATTGGCGCATTTTTGTGTTTGTTTGATCCATCTCTGGATGGGAATAAGTGTAAGGTTTCTTCTTTCTATATTTAATAGGTAAGTTTATAAAAAGCTGATAAAATATTCCCTATGAAATTAAATTGAAGAAGAAGAAGAATTAGAATAAGAATAAGAATAATAATAAGAATAAGAATAAGAATAAGAATAAGAATAAGAATAAGAATAAGAATAATAATAAGAATAAGAATAAGTAAATAAGAATAAGAATAGTTAGTCATTAGTTAAGAATAAGAATAGAATAGGAATAATAATAATAATAATAATAATAATAATAATAATAATAATAATAATAATAATAATAATAATAATAATAATAATAATAATAATAATAATAATAATATTAATAATAATAACAATAATATTAATAATAATAATAATAAGAAAAAGAAGAAGAAGAAGAAGAAGAAGAAGAAGAAGAAGAAGAAGAAGCATAGAACTAAAATAAAGAAAATAGGAGAGGAGTTGGAAGAAGAAGAAGAAGAAGAAGAAGAAGAAG
>JABUQX010144991.1:10000-12500 GCA_015478945.1 Trachelipus rathkii | reverse complement strand
ATTTGAATATAAATTTGAATATTATTTTCAAGGTATTATTTATTTATTTATTTATTTATTTATTTATTTATTTATTTATTTATTTATTTTTCACTTATTTATTTATTAATTTGTTTATTTTATCAATTTAGAAGATTTCGCGTTAATATATACACTCATTGTGAATATATATATATATATATATATATATAGTTATATATATAGATATAAATGTTGCTATTTTGACATATATTTATATAGCATATATATATATATATATATATATATTATACTATTATACATGTTATGCAAAGATACTAGATAGCAGATAGCAGAGGCAGTGAGGAGGAGGCGTTATATGGCGCGATATAGAGGTGGGCTGCTGCTGGCTACATATACATATGGTTGGTTGGGCTGGGTTGTTGCTATATATATATGCTATAGGATATGCAAATAGAATGCAATTAAACCGCAGTTCACTTTGTATAGATAGGGCCCGGGACCTAATCCTGGTAAGTGAAGAATCACTCTAGGAGTTATGTATGTATCTATGTATGTATATATATATATATATATATATACTACATATATATGCTATATATATATATATTGCTTTATATATATACTAATATATAGTTATATATATATATATATATATATGGTAGCATAAATATATGTGTGTGTGTGTGTGTGTTTAGGTAAGTGCTTGTGTGTGTCACTGTGTTTTCGTATGTGTGTCCTGTGGTTTTTTTCATTTCATAAATATAACCTTTCAGTGTCCTTCATATTTTTTAACCTGCCAAGAAGTAATTTTGTATATGAGATTTTTGATATTTGAAAGTCTCTTTTGGTGATGACGAATAACTCCATTCCATAATAAATCCCTCAAAACCTAGCATTTTTGCCTTGTTGCTCAAGACCATCTCTCTTTTAAATATAACTCAAAAATACACAATTGGACATTTTTCTTTGTTATTTACCCTCCCTTTCTCATTCATAATCTTTTTTCGTAGGTACTAAATTATCCCCTAGATGTATTTAAAAAGATATATATATATGATATATATATATATATATACAGGAAAGTTAAGTGTTTATTTTCCTATAAGTTATATATATATATATATATATATATATTACTATTATATTATTACATATATTATTATTATTATTAAACATACTACTACAGTTATGTTATTGTTATTGAGCATGAGCTGGTTGCTGCTATTGTTATTATACATACGTTACATATACTACATATGGCAGAGTTGTTATGCTGTTGGTTGGCTATTGGTTACATATACATATTATTACTATTATTATATAAACATATATATATTATTATTATTATTGGTTATTATTGTTATTATATTATATTAACAATAAATATGCTGCTACATATATTATTATTATGTTACTATTGGCTATTATATTAAGAGTGTTATATACATATATATATATATGTTATATATATATATTTTATAAAAATTCAAATTTTAAAATTTAAATATATAAATAGATAGATAGATAGATAGATAGATAGATAGATAGATTTATAGATAGATTAGATAGATATTGAGCGGGCAATATTTATGTATGCTCTCTTTTCATAAAAAAGTTTTCAAAGCGCTCTTCGAAATGTTCAATACCGACCAATATATATATATATTAAGATATATATTATTATATTATTTATATATATATATACCTTTAAGAATTATTTCATACAATTTAACACCATTGTAGTGTGATCATGTTTCTATTAATAAACATTATTTTTTCTACGTTCTTTGAACTTAATCTTGACCTCCTTTCATTTATCAATTCTCCTGATTTGGAGAATAATCTCTCACTCTCTACAGATGTTGCTGGAATGCACAAATGTTGTCGAACTAATTTATTTAAATGGGAAGTGAGTTTTCTTAGTTTTCCAAATTTACAAAATATGAGACTCAAATGTACTTTTCGTAAACATAATCTTTAATTTCTCCATTTTGTTGATGCATAAATTTACTATCATCTTTCAGTGCTACTTCTACTTTAGTACATTGATAAATATCTATATTCATTCTGGGTTTCTTCACTTTCTCCCTCAGATTTACTTTAAATTATAATAATCACTGTATTTTAAATTCTGGGTCATATATATATATATAACATACAGCTGAAAGAAGAGCATATGTTGCTGGTTGGTTGGAGAAAGAAAGTGCTACATATTATTATGCTATTGCTGGCTGGTTGCTATTGCTAGCGCATATACATTGCTGGCTATTACTGGCTGGCTATTATTGCTGCTGGCTGCTGCTGGCTGTGGCTATTACTATATATATGGCTGTTGGTTATTTCCATATACATGGCTGCTGCTATATGGCTATTGGCTGCTGGCTATTACATACATATTATTGCATATTACATATGCCATACATGGGTTAGCTGGCATACACATACAGATATATTATTTACATTTACAGAGAGAGAGAGGAGCAGATAGTAGTTATGAGGAGTTATATGGTTGCTATAT
>JABUQX010144991.1:0-5000 GCA_015478945.1 Trachelipus rathkii | reverse complement strand
ATTTTATTAAAAGTTATCACGTAAAGATTTAACATTTCTATGTGTTTCAACCGTATGCAATATCTGAGATTCTTATAAAAAATTCCTGTAAATTTTTGCTTATGTACCTAAATTACAATAACATATAGGTAAGTTACAGTATACTAGTAATTAAATTTCGTAGTTTTATGAATTCATAAACTTACCATGGGAACTCCAAATGGTATTTTTGAATCTAAACCTTTCGTCCAAAATCGCGATCTTTCAATGCATATTGTGCAGGCTTTGTTTATCTTGGTCCCCCAGTTTTATGCCAAAATAGGCTAAGTAAGCTCCTTCTACGAAATCAGTTATATTTGCTCCTGATGTGAAAGTGGAAAATTTCCACACATACAGCAGAAGGAATCAGAGTTGTTTTTGCATTTGAACTTTCTATGCTTGATGATATATTAATTGATTGTTCTACCAATTTTTAAAGTTATTTAAAGCCCTTTTCACAGGAAAAAAAATTTAGAAGATAGGTACTTATTATGAAATAGGTACTTACAATTTATGAAATTAAACGAGAAACACGAGTGAATAGGTACAATATAAATAGACTCTAAATCAAAGCTATTAAATCACAATAACAAAATTAATCACTAAATCATATGCTAATTCAAAATAGTTAATGCCCAAGCTTAATTAACTAACTCAACTGACTGACTGACTGACTGACTGACTGACTGACTGACTGACTGACTCACTCACTGACTGACTGACTGACTGACTGACTGACTTCGGAAAAAGGATCTCTTTTATATATTTTAGTTGTTGCTCTAAAATATTCTAAAGAAAACAGAAACGCTCGAGAAAATTCTAGAATTTTGATAATCTTCGAAATGTTAATATTATTATTATCACTTTTCAGAGCTATTTAAGTTATCATGATGTAAACTATAAGATCACTAACTATCCTGTCTAGTATTTAATACTAATAATATTAACAATAAAATAACAATAATCTTTGAATAAATCAATACTTTTAATATAGTATTATAATAACTATCATTAGCAAAGCCATTTATGTTATCATCATCACAATTTGTATATATCTAGGAGATAAATATCGTGAAATCACAAACTATCCTCATGAATAAATAATGCAATTAAGTTTAAGAGTAAACAGATAAAGTAGTAATAATCTTTGAACTAATTGTTAGTGTCATTAATAAGTACCAAAGCTATTTGGGTTATCATTATCAGAATTAATATATAAAAAAATACAAAAACTATGAAATCACTAACTATCCTCTTGAGCAAATAATAATAGTAGCAAGAATGGTCTGACCAATATTTGCTCCATTATTTTCTCCTACATGCACTCGATAAACAACGCAATATTACAACGGACTTATTCTGCGATCTTTTAACAACAATAATTCAAGAGATATAAAAAGAGAACTTTCATAACGTTTATATTCCATTTACTTCATATAATATTTATGAGGCTGTTCCATCTCTCTCTCTCTCTCTCTCTCTCTCTCTCTCTCTCTCTCTCTCTCTCTCTCTCTCTCTCTCTCTCTCTCTCTCTCTCTCTCTCTCTCTCTCTCTCTCTCTCTCTCTCTCTCTCTCTCTCTCTCTCTTCTTAAAAGAATGTAGAATTGAATATGTTTTGAATTGAGAAGGATTTGAATATAAATTTTAATATTATTTTCAAAGTATTGTTTATTTATATGTATTTATTTATTTATTTATTTATTTATTTATTTATTTATTTATTTATTTATTTATCTATTTATTATTTATTTATCTATTTATTTATTTTCATTTGTTTATTTATTTATTTGTTTATTTATCTATTTATTTATTCACATTATATCAGTGTATTGTGAATATATATATATATGCTATGTCCATATGTAATATAATAATAATAATATTATATATATATATATATATATATATAATATATATAATATATAATAATAATAATAATATATATATATATATCAATTTATAAACTTACCTTTATATATATATATGTATTGAATATATATATATATATTTATATATATATATATATGTATATATAATAATATATATATATATATATATATATATATCATATATAATAATATTAATAATAATAATAATAATAATACAATATATATATATATATATGTATAACATAACAAGAATAATAATAATAATAATAATAATAATAATAATAATAATAATAATAATATATAATAATATAATAATAATATATAATAATAATTTATGTATATATATAATATATATATATATATATATATAACTCTTAACTATATATATATATATATCAATATATATATAATAATAATATATATATGTATATGTGTATATGAAATCTTCTGCATAAGTAATACCACTTCAGTTAAAATGCTTTCATATATATATATAATAATATGTAATATATATATATATGTATATATATATAATAATATATATGTAATATATAAAATGTATATATATATAATATGTATGTAATAATAATATGTATGTATCATATAATATAACATATATATGTATATGTATATATATGTAATAACAATAGTAATATATAATAATAACCATGTATGAAATAACCATATAATAATAATATGATAACATAATATGAAATATATGTGTAATAATAGTAATAATATGTATGTAATAATATAATAATATATATATAATATATATAATAATAATAACAATAATATAATATAATATATATATATATATAATAATATCATCAATATCATAATAATAATATATCCGTGCGTGTGTGTGCGCTAATGTGTGCTTGTGTGTGAAACTGTTTGTGCGTATGTGTGGCCTGTGTTTTTTTTCCCTTCATATATATAACCTTTCATTGTCCTTCATATATACATTTTTTTTAACCTTCCGAGAAAGTAATGTTGATATATGAGATTTTTGATTTTGAAAATCTCTTTTGGTGGTGACGAATACCTCATTCCACATAATAAATCCAACCTTGGATTTTTGCCTTGTTGCTCAAGATAATCTCTCATTTAAATATATTTCAAAAATACACAATTGGACATTTTTCTTTACTTTTACCCTTCCCCATTCATAATCTTTCTTCGTGGGTACTAAATTATCCCTCAAGATATGTATATATATATATATATATATATATATATATATATATATATATATATATATATATATGGACACACCCCGATATATTTTTGTCTATCTATCGTGATATCTATATATATATATATATATATATATATATATATATATATATATATATATATATATATTAGGGTTGGACTGGCCCCGAAAACCCCGGCTCCGACTCCGGCTTCGGCTCCGTAAATCTCCGTATGTTCCAGCTCCACTCCAAGCCAGCTCCGAAGCATATCTAAATGCTGAGCTCCTGCTCCGAAGCGCTCCGGGAACCTTAGCTCCATCTCCGGAGCGGCTCCGGAGGAGCGTTTTACGAGTATAGCGTGCTCGGCGGCTTCGGCTCCGGCTCCAGCTCTCGGCTCCGGCTCCGGCCTCGACTCCGGCGGCTCCGGCTCCAGCTCCGAACTCCGATCTTAGAATTTAATAAAAACAGACAATTCTTATTTTCTTATTACTAGGATAAGGAATTGATAAAATGTGAAAATTTTATTAAAGAAAAAACAACTTTAAAAATATAAATATATATATTCCGTATATATATATATATATATATATATATATATATACTATATATATATATATATATATATATATATATATATATATATATATATATATGTATATATATATATATATATACGAATATATTTATCTTTATAATAATAATAATATATATATAATATACTTTATGTATATATATATATGTATATAATATATATATATATATAACCAACCAATATATGTATATATATATATGATATATAACTATAATATATATATATACTATATATATATATATATATATATATATATATATATATAATATATATATATATATATATATGGTTATATAATATATGGTTGTAATGTATATAATAACTTTATTTCTACATATATATGCCTCATATACTATATCTATATGTATTTATATTTCTTATGTATATGTGCCATGTAATTAATGTAATATAATAATAATAATAATATATATGTATATGTATGTATATATTAATATTATGTATATGTATGTATGTATATATGTATATGTATGTATGTATGTGTATGTAATAATAATAATAATAATATAATAATAAATAATAATAATAATAATAATAATAATATCTAATAATAATAAATATATATATATATATATATATATGTAATATATATATGTATAATAATAATAACATATATATATAATAATAATAATATAATAATAATAATAATAATATATATATATATATGTAATAATATAATAATAAATATGAAATAATAATAATAATAATAATAATAATAATAATAATATGTATATAATATATATATAATAATATATAATAATAATATATATAATAATAATATGAATATATATATATAATATATATATAATAATATATATATGTATAATAATTATATGTATAAAAATAATAATAGTAATAATATATATATGTATATACATATATATATATATATATATATATATATATATATATATATATATATATATATATATATATATATAATAATAATATATATATATATATATATATATATATATATATATATATATATATATATATGTATATATAATATATGTAATAATAACATATATATATATATATATATATATATATATATATATATATATATATATATATATATATATATATTATATAAATATATATATATATATATAACAAGGCAAGAGATCATATGTATGGCTAAGTATAAATATTCAAAAGAGACGAAGATGAGAAGAGAATATAGAAAATAAATAATTAATAAAGATGAAAATGTTACCAAGGATAAGTGTTTCAATATTATTCAAAATGATAAATAATATAATAATATTGGGTTTTCCAACT
>JABUQX010144990.1:20000-41272 GCA_015478945.1 Trachelipus rathkii | reverse complement strand
CTGTTTGACTAAGAACGGGCCGGTCCACTTCGAAAACAATTTCGGACTTTGCCTTGGTTTCTTGACGTCAATTACAAACACATAATCGCCAACTCTAATCGGAATTGAAGTTGCCTTCTTATGTTGTTTATTCATTTGTGTAGTTGTTTCTTGCTGAAGATGTTGGCGAGCCTGGTCTCGGATGAGATTAGCCCTTTCCGCAAGGTCTTGGATGTAACTGTGTATAGGTTTTTGAGGTTCAGAACCTTTAGTAAAAGGAGATATGTAATTAGGAAGATCCCATGGAAGGCGTTTATTGTATGTGTACAATAAGAAATGTGGGGTGCAACCGATAGAAGAGTTAAAAGTGGAATTTATTGCAATTTGAGTGAAAGGAATTAATTTACCCCAGTCAGTGTGGTTCGAGTTTACGTAGTGTCTCAAATGATTTGCAATCTTTAACATTTCTCTCTCCGAGAGTCCGTTAGCTTCAGGTCTTCGAACGACGATGTTGACTGCTTTTACACCCCACTGCTTGCAAATCTCTTTGAAGAAGGTAGAAGTTAGTTCTGGCGCCCTGTCAGACACTACTACTTCAGGCGTACTATGGCGACATATAACTCGTTCTAGCAATGCCTGTGCTATATCTTTAGCTGTGTGCTGAACGAGAGGGACGAGTTCCACATATCTTGTGAGACTGTCCTTCATCACCAATATATACTTGGCCTTAGTCTCCTTGCAGGTAGGTAGAGGGCCCAACACATCGAGATGAAGTCTCGAGAATGGCTCTAGTGGGAGAGGGTAACTCTTTATTTCTGCAATCTTTGGCTTGTTTACCTTTAACTCTCTGGCATGAGACGCAAGTTGTGCAATATTCTTTCACCAGAGTATAGAGTTTAGGAAATATGTACTTTTCCCTGATTCTATACACTGTTCTCTCGATGCCACAATGTCCAGATGGGAGAGAGTCATGGTTAAACTCAATGATAGAATGGATCATTGAGTCAGGTACCTGGAGTAAGAATGTGCCATCTTGTGTTGCATAATGTAAAATATCGTCAATGAGGACGTGCGGAAAAGTGTCAGCCGTAACGTCCTGGTGCTGAAGAGGTTTATTGTGAGAGAGCAGAGGCTTGGCAAAATCATAAAGATCTTTCAGTCTATCGCAGGCCTTTTGTTCTCTCACAAAGTTTTCTTTTGTTAGATGAAAGCTTGTTTTTGGGAGAATTGTGTTTTGAGTGAGCGTGTACGTTAGAGGAGGGGGATTTCGGCTTAAGTAATCAGGAACTACATTCAGTTTTCCTTGTTTATAAATTATTGTAGGATTAAAATGTTGGATATATAAATTCCACCGCTCGAGTCTCCCAGAGAGTTGTTTGTGTCTGATGAGATGAATCAAAGGTTGGTTATCGGTAATGATAGTCACCTCGTAACCAAAAATGGTGTTACGGAATTTGCGCAGTGCAAACACAATCGCCAGAGCTTCCAACTCCAGAGTATGATAATTTGTTTCCGCTTTAGAAAGTGATCTGGAAATAAAGGAGAGGGGTTTCTCCTTATTGTTGTCATCTAATTGATATAAAACAGCTCCCAGAGCAATATTTGAAGCGTCAGTGTTGATAAAAAATGGCTTTGTGTAGTCTGGGTAACACAACTGTGGTTGTAATAGTAACTTGTTTTTAAGTATTTCAAAAGCTTCCGCTTGTTCGGGACCCCATATGAAAGGAACGTTTTTGCGTATGAGTTGTGTAATAGGCTTAATAGTTTGGGAGTACCGGTCTAGTAAATGAGAAAAATAATTAAGAAACCCAACAAGAGACCGCGTTTCTGAGACGTCAGTGGGTGGCTTAAAAGCTGTAAGAGTTTTAAGTTTTATGGGATCTGGGCTTATACCATCTTTGGAGATTTTGAAACCGAGAAAAAGGAGAGAAGTTCTTAAAAATTTACACTTCGAAAGCTTCATTTTTAGCCTGTTTTTCCGAAATGCATCGAAGACATTCTTTATGTTTTCAAGATGGTTTTCTAGAGAAGTACCCATGATAATAACGTCGTCGAGGAAAACTCTGCAAGCGTCGCCTAAGAGATTATGTAAACATAACTCCATTAATTTAGCAAATGCTGAGGGGGCGTTGGCTAACCCAAAGTTTAAACGAGTAGGGCAATACTGCCCTCTAGTAGTTCTAAAAGCAAGTAGCGGTTGTGTCTCTTCCTCAATTTCCATTGTGTTGTAACCATCTTTGAGGTCGACACAGGTAAACAGGCAACTGTTACCTAGAGAGCTCAAAATATCTGAAATGCATGGCAACGGAAACCTCGTCAAAATAGTATGTGAATTTATGAGCCTATAGTCCACCACTACACGTAGATCACCGCTCTTTTTTGGAATGATCAGCAGGGGTGCCGAGTGTTCGCTTGAAATGGGTTTGATGTACCCCTTGTGAAGGGAATCTTCCACCCAATTTTCGATGTGTTTTAAATACCTGTGCGGGAGGCGGTATTGTGGTCGGTACAATACCTTGGGCGCATCGTCTTTGAGTGTCACTTTAAATTTCATTAGCGGACAGATTGGTACTTCATCATCTTCTAAAGCTATAATATCTTTGTAGGACATGAGAAGGTCCAATAAAGATTCCAGTTGATTTGGATCCGTCAAAGATGCACATTCGTCTTCTTCATTTTTAAAAGATTCTTGGACAATAACTTTATAAGTCTTCCGCAGTTGCGCTGCAGAAAGACCTTTTGACGAGGAGGCTAAATTGATATGGGAGGTTTCCAAGGGGGTATCAAGGGTAAAAAGAGGGTTTGCAGTTGTCAAAAAGGAGTTTGATTGTAAGGTGTGTTGCGCTGCAGACATATTTATAATATCTAAGAGAACTTGACCCTGGTCAACCGTGCTCATCACACTGCCAATAAATATACAATTATGGAGGAATGACTTTTCCGAAGTCAAAATGAGACGGTCAGGGGGGGGGGTATGTGCTAAGGAGAGAGCATTTACAGATAGAGTGGTCTTAGAGTATGGGTCTAGTGTGACATTTTTGATGATAGATAGTTTATATGTAGTATCAGTGTCAATCATTAAATCATTTGCAAAGCTTGTATCTGTTGGGTAGAGAGGCAAGGAAGTGTTGTGATTTACTTGAGGTTTAGGAGTGCTTTGACGTTGTGGGTATATAGGAATTAGAGGCATAGAGATGTAAGCTGTATCAGACATAACAGAGATAGTGTTTTTGTGAGCTTCAAACCTAATTTGTGGCTGAGTTAAAAAATTAGTTCCTAAAAGTAAATCGGCTTTAAATCCGCAAAGTGAGTCATCTATAACAATAAAATTTACAGGAACAACTATGTGTTTAATGTGAATACGCAAAATGGTCGTACCTATTTGATTAAATACATCGCCGGTAATTGACTTCAAAATTATCGGAGTTTTTATTAGGGGGACCTTTATACCATATTTGGATTCTAATTCCGTTATCAGAGAATATTTAGATAAAGATGAGTTACTCCCTGAATCTACCAAGAAGCGTTTATTGTTTAATGTATATGTATGAAAAGAGATATCAGTATCGAGAAAATAAGCGGGTCCTATGAGAGAATGATATGTTGCTTTTTCATCTTTGATTATGTTTGTATTGTTTGCAAATGATGAAGACAAAGTTAGCTCCTGTGGGATTGTGCTTTGGGAGCTACTGTGTTTTGTGTTTGAATTTGAAAAAGATGATGATTTGGTTTGAGGTAGAGTGATATTAGAGTCTATTATAGGTGTGGTTTGAGTAGAAGGATTTGAAAAATCAGGTGTTGAGAAAGAGAGTTGTTGATGAGATTTAAAATTTTTGTTCTGTGGGGGTGTGTGGATCGATTCTTTTTCCTCTAAATTTGAATTTATAATGTGTGGTTGTGAGTTTGAAAATGGAACTGCGTCATTAGTGAAAGAGGAGGAATAAGTTTCTACTTGAGGAGGAGAGAGAGAGTTGGTATAGAGATTTGAAGTGAGAATTTCAACTTGAGAGGAGCTAAATGGAGGGTGAGGCTCTAAACATTTATCAAATGATGGGTCGGAGGGTAAACTATCTTGCACAGAAACATGAGTGTGAGAATTTAATAAAGAGTCTGAAAACATAGCCTCACTAAAGTTTAAAATGGTATCTGAGGAGTCGTTTTGAGCGGGAGGTGGAGGGTGGGGTGGAGGGTCCTGAGAGAGATTCGCTTTTGTAATAGTTTGAGCGTGTTTAGAAGGAGAAGAGAAATCTATATTAGACATTAATGAGGGGGAGAGATCATAGTTTTTAATTAAATCTAGGAAAGAATGTGAGGAATCTGTGAAATGGAATGGTAACATATAATCAGAACAGGAAGGAGAGGTTTTAAAACCATGCTGTGTGTGTTCAAAATGTAGGTCCAATTTGGAATTTACATTTAAAATCAAATCCCTATCTAAAATCAAATTGGAAGTAATATTATCTATTCTAGGGTGTGCTATGCTAGATATAGTACTTTTGTCATGTGCACTACTTAATATTCTTTTCTGTCTGTAGGGGTTGAAAGTGCGCTTTCTTAACCCCCTGTTTTCACCATCCAAACTGTTTATTGATGTCTCATAGCTAATATCATGCCTAAGAGTGCTATGTGAGATGCCTACAGCATCGCTGTTCGTAACCTTCGCATCCTCTGTGCATATTGTGTCACCTTTCTCCATCTCTCTATTCCCTTTCCCGTGCTCCATCTGCGTTGAAGCAAAATCAATATCAATGCATACACTTTCATTACTACCCTCATTTTCCCTCCTATATGCGGCATTTTGTGCTAAACTGGAATCATCCAGACTTATGTCATATATATTACTACTACTTTCACTGTCCGCAATTGCGGTTGTAGCTTGAGAAGGGTTCCTATCCCACATCCTAGTATTACTAAAACGGGTGATAGGGTTACCCTTAGTGAGGTGTGAAAGCTCTGAGTCGGATTTTCCATTTACGTCATGTTCTACTTGAACTGTTTCTGTACCCATAGGTATTACTACCTCATTAAAATTATTATTAATATTAAAAGAAATATTATTATTAGTATTAGAAAAGGTATTATTGTTAAAATTAGAAATATCATTAAAATAAATATGATTATAAATGTTACTTCCATCTTTTGGCAATGGGCCAAAAGTAGGATCAAAAACCTGAACCTTAGTTAAGTGATGAGATGTTTGAGCATGAGAACCTCTAGAAAAGAAAGCATTTTGATTAATAAAATTATTGTTTATAAAACCTACAGATCCTTCCGACATCTCATTTGGTACATTCTCTGGAACGGCTAAGGATACATCATCATCTGCAGCATACTCAGAGCTGAAAAAATAAGAAGAAGAAACATTTTGCCCCCTATCTAGTATATTGTGTGCTTTTGAGCTAAGAGAGACAGCATTGGCGGGTTCGTTTTCAGCACACTCATACTTAGTAACATTTAAATTGTTGCATGTGTTAGGATTAGGATCTCTATTCAACAGGAGGGGAGGTTCTTCCATCTTGCCTACCCTCCTTATTGGAAAAAAACCTGCCCATCTTGGTCATCTGAGTAATAATTATCATACTCATCATCGTAATACATAGACTGTTGTTGCGAATCATATTGGTCATCTGGGGCTTCTTCGTCGTAAGAGGTGGTGGTGGGCTCTGCCATTCGGGCATATGAGGTTTGCTTATTTTTCCATGCAGACACATGATTTTGATGCGGTTTTTGCTGGTAGTTCGATTTGGTTCTCGGTTTCACTCCTTGATAAGATTTTCTGAATATACCTGTTCCCATCCATCTATTATTGATAATATTTTGTTTGATCTGCTCAGTTATAGGGGCGTGCTTCAGTGGAATATTTGTGTTATTTGGATTCCATTTAGAGTCTCTGCAGTTTGGTTTCGACCCTCTACGGTGCTTTTCAGAACAATTTCGGCAGTACGGGTCAAAAGGACAGAGTGGAGTGGTGTGGCCTGAACGCTCGCAATGAAAGCAGATTTGGGGGTTTGGGCGTGGCGGATTTTGTCTAAGTTGAAAAACAGGTGCTTGTTTCTTTGCATAATTGTTGGAAGGTCTTCTTTGATAGCTTTGGGGGGGGTGCTGGAAATTTTGGCGCTGAGGAAAATTTTGAGGCTTTGGAGTGAATGGAACAGCTTTTTGGAAATGTATATTTGCTTGAGGGACAACCATTTTGATCGGGTTATTTAATCTGCCCTCCGATCTTTGGAGGAATTCTTGAATTTGGTCTGTGATGTCGAGGTTGGGATTATAGTACTTCTTGAAATCGCGGCGAAATATATCAGGCTTTTCAGGTAATAAAGTACCAATATGTAAAAATGCAGTGGCAGTGATGAGCCTTTCGTCTGGTTGGAAAGCGACACCAAAATGGGAAAGTGTATCATAAAGCTCTGTGTATAATTGTTGCAAAGAGAGAGCCACAGAACTAAGGGAACGGTCTTCAGCCCACTTGAAGTTTCTTATGCGTAACATAGCGTCAAGAGAAGAAAGTGGTTTATCAGGAAATATTAGTGCCTTTATCTTGGCCATGAAAACTTCCAGGGTAGGGACATTGAAAATTTGTGGCTTTGCGATTAAAAATTGCCTCACCTCAGAATCAGGGTCATTGCTCACCTGATTCAACGCCTGGGCCAATTTGGTTGCTTCAGAGACACAGTGCTTTAGTTGAATGTTCTCTCGGACGTTTATCTCCCAAGTGGAAAGAGACGGACCTTTCCATTTGCCGTTGACCCTGCCAGTGAGGAGCAATTCCGGCCTTGTAACTTGGGTGATGGTGGCTATGGGCTGAGCCGTAGATTGGGCTGGATTTTGGGCTGGAGCCCCAGTATTTTGCGCACCATTGTTATTAGGCGTTGAATCAGCATCAGTTGTCATTGTGAAAATTGTTTTTGTATATTGATTAACAAAAATAGTCCCCAAAAGTTTACGTTACGTTAAAGTTAGAATTATGGCTTTCGTTATTATAAAACGCAAAGGGGTGAATAAAATTTGTATTGCCGATAAATAATGAATACTATTAATCTTTGCATTTAAAATTTTATAGAGAAAAACTGTTGTACCTGTGTTGAGTGAACACGTTTTAATGAAATATCGTCTGGCAACTTTGGGATTTGTTCGCTTGAGGCAAGACGTCGCTACTCTCCCCGAAAATTACTTCTTCGTGCTTTGAAGTGGGGGTATGAAGGTTACTTATGGCCTAAAGTAAAAAGGTGCATCTGACTTCGTAATCTTTATTTCTAACCCAATACTAGTTGCCTAAAAACACAATAATCAAAAATTAATAAAAAAATATAAAACGAAGGCATTATAGAAAACTATAGAAACATAAACAAAAATTTATAAGCCACATTAATTAATATAAAAATACATAAATAAAAAGAGTTCATGATAAAAAAATTTTATAAAAAAAAACTCTGATGCATATAGGGTAGAAAAAAAACAAATACTACCATATACAGACCAAAAAAAAAATACCAGGTCGGACTAATAAATTTTTCAAAAGTTCTGAATAAATATAACATCATGAAACTGCGCACAAACCTTCAAAAATGAAAACTGCGCACAAACCTTATACATAAGACCAAGATACCAGGTCTGTCTAATAAATTTTCAAAAGTTACAAATAAAAATAAAATCACCATGAAACTGCGCACAAACCTTATACATAAGACCAAGATACCAGGTCTGTCTAATAAATTTTCAAAAGTTACAAATAAAAATAAAAATCATCATGAAACTGCGCACAAATCTTATACATAAGACCAAGATACCAGGTCTTTCTAATAAATTTTCAAAAGTTACAAATAAAAATAAAATCATCATGAAATCTGCGCACAAACCTTATACATAAGACCAAGATACCAGGTCTGTCTAATAAATTTTCAAAAGTTACAAATAAAAATAAAAATCATCATGAAACTGCGCACAAATCTTATACATAAGACCAAGATACCAGGTCTGTCTAATAAATTTTCAAAAGTTACAAATAAAATAAAATCATCATGAAATCTGCGCACAAACCTTATACATAAGACCAAGATACCAGGTCTGTCTAATAAATTTTCAAAAGTTACAAAAAAAAAAAATCATCATGAAATCTGCGCACAAACCTTATACATAAGACCAAGATACCAGGTCTGTCTAATAAATTTTCAAAAGTTACAAATAAAAATAAAATCATCATGAAATCTGCGCACAAACCTTATACATAAGACCAAGATACCAGGTCTGTCTAATAAATTTTCAAAAGTTACAAATAAAAATAAAATCATCATGAAATCTGCGCACAAACCTTTAAATCTTTAAAATTACAGATAAAAATAGTACCTTACCAAAAATTTTGCACAACCATTAAATCTTTAAAATTACAGATAAAAATAGTACCTTACCAAAAATTTTGCACAACCATTAAGTCTTTAAAATTACAGATAAAAATAGTACCTTACCAAAAATTTAGCACAACCATTAAATCTTTAAAATTACAGATAAAAATAGTACCTTACCAAAAATTTAGCACAACCATTAAATCTTTAATACCCGATCTTGCTCAGCGTGCAAAGCAAAGGAATGTAACCCAAGTTCATAAAGTGTACCAAAACTATGATACAAATGTTATCAAATTGTGGGAAGAGGAAAAATTTTATAACATTTGAAGTCTTTGAAAAAAAAATTTTCTCAGAGGGGTGTGGGGCCCATTCGTTTTTACCACTTCAAATAAAAAATTTTTGTAAAGTGTATTTGAAGTGAAATTACAAAGAAATAAAAATAATATAAAAATTTCACTGAAAAATATACTAAGGGAATCATTTACTCCTACGACCATAAAGCTATCAAATGGCATATAGAAAAAAATTTAAAAAAATAAAAAAATTTAAAATAGTAGGGCTAAACCCACTGCTCTAGTGAAATTTCGCAAACAAAAAAAAATCAGAGAGGAAAAGGATTATTTTCCCCTGTGAAAAAGTAAAACATATTACTAGCCTTTTATTTTATTTATTTTTTTTTTTTTTTTTTTTTTTATTGTTTCTTTCCATATTGAACACGAAATATTAATATTTGTATTGTGATTCACCAAATAAGGAATTCTTTTTTTCTTTCCAAAAATATTTTTAAAACAGCTTTTTTTTTCTTATTAAGAAAACTGTTAGTATATTAATAAATAATGGGTACTCTACTAAACGTTTTAAATAAAGTTGTAACTTACCAGACTTAATTTCAACGTGGTTTATTTTTAACAACACAACTACAGCGTACATTCAGTAAGAATGAGGCTAATTTGGAAAGCCTTGTAGGACCGGCAGAGGAGAAAAGAAATGAAGGGGGGGTGGAGAGATGGTATTCCCTTAAAAATGGGGAAGAGTCTCAATAAACAAATGCTACAAGGTCTACATGGGGAAATAGTTTGTTGAATTTCCTTGCAAACTTTTCGGGAAAACAACTTTCAAAAAGTTTTTAATTACAAAGAATATTATAAGTTGAAATCACGAAAGGTACAAAAATAGTAAAAAAAATAACAAAGAAGAGGTACTAGGATTAATAATTGTAAAAACAGGTGAAATCTGGAAACTTTTTTGGGGGCTTTTCCTGATAGCAAACGGGGGGGGGGGGGGGGGAGAATCAGGCGATGCTTTACTAACCAATCATAAAATTAGAAATATAAGTATGTTAAAGTTTTATATATAATTTTTGTATATAAATATAAAAAAAATTAGGCCTTGAAGTAAAGCATTGCTTTTCCTTCAAAATTACCTATGCAAAAATGAATTTTTGTATATATATATATATATATATATATATATATATATATATATATATATATATATATATATATATATATATATATATATATATATATATATATATATATATATAAATATATATATATAAATAATATATATATATATATATATATATATATATATATATATATATATATATCTATATATATATATATATATATATATATATATATATATATATATATATATATATATATATATATATATATATATATATATATATATATATATATATATATATATATATATATTCTGCGTGACATAGGAGGCAACTAAAGGGACTGGTAGTTGGGTTTGGGACCCACCACCACTTATTTATACGCTAGGAAAACATGCCTCGAATTTCCATGAATGTTGCGCACCCTACCCCACATCTTTAGGAAATAAAGGGAGGATAAAGAAAAAAAGAAAGAACAATAAATGATTTAGTAGTTTAGACCATGGACTTAAATGTAAGGTTTCTAAGATTGCAGATGACACCAAATTGGCTACCTCTGTAAGGAATAATGATGGATGTATAAAGATTCAAATTTTGATAAACTTTTTGGGTGAGCAGATAAGTGACAAATGAATTTTAATGTTAAAAGTGAAAGTTCTTCATGTAGATTATTCGAATGACAGATTTAACTATGATATGAATGGGGATTGACTCCGGTCTGTGAAGCAAGAAAAAAAAGTTTGGATGTGGTCATAAGCAGTAATCTAAAATTGGATAATTAGTGTTTGGAATCGAGGAATAGAGCTAGTAAGATGTTAGGTATAATAATTTGCAATATCGTTTAAGCTGTATAATAGCCATGTTAGGCCAGTAGAGTATTGTGCACAAGTTTGGGCTCCTTATTTAAGAAAAGACATAGGTTTGCTGTAGAAAATACTACTTAAAGCATCAATGATGATTTCTGGGTTTGAGGGTAAGAGCTATGAGGAGAGGCTGAAGTAGTTAGGAATGTGTTCTGTAGAAAGGCGATTTCTTATAGGGGACATGATACAAGTCAACAAAATATTTACATCTCTCAATAATACCGAAACCAATAAATTCTTCATAGTAGGTCATGGAAGGGAAACCAGGTGCACAAATAAGAAAATTACGAAGAAGGCATGCCATATTGACGTAAAAAAAAACCTCATTCAGTAACATGGTTGTTAATTTTTGGAATGATTTGCCGCAGGAAGTTGTTTATTAGGACTTACTACACCATTTAAGAGAGGATTGGTATCATAATAGAGCATTAAGAATACATTAAGTTGGCAGATTTTTAGTTATTAAGATTAAACTGTTTGCAGGATGACGGTCTTATTAACTACTTAAGCTGTGATTAGCGTATACCTTTGCAATAATATTTCTTTTGGTAGTTGATGTATACATTAGCCTTTACTTTGTGAAGTTTTGCATGTTGCACGGGTTGGGTGCTTGTATACCTTAGTTTGACTAGAACAGTCTCGATGGGCCCAGGAGGCTTCTTACGGTCACTACATTTGTATGTTAGGAAAACATTATTACTCAATTTCTCCTGAGCAAGATCCTACTGCGATAAGCAATGAACCCCCTAAAAATGGTGGGACAGAGGTTCGGTGGCAACAAATATATAATACTATACTTAAATTACTAATCTCTTTTCAAATCATATTAATTATCTACAAAAATAGGCATTATTATTATTATTATTATTATTATTATTATTATTATTATTATTATTATTATTATTATAATAACCTCTTTCCGGCAGTAGACATTTCTCCCAAGCCAGCTTGATTAACCAATGAATCCCAGGCTTTCATTATGTTATAAGGAAGAGCAGCAGCCCCTTCGTGGGTCAACTGGGGAGGTTTTAAGGCAACAAATTTTTCTGATACAACCATATATTCACTTAGAGTGCCTTGATGATGAACAGGAACAGCAAGCCAAACCTATTAAATAATAATAATAAAATAATAATAATAATAATAATAATAATAATAATAATAATAATAATAATAATAATAATAATAATAATAATAATAATAATAATAATAATAATAATTAAAGGATATATACCTCGTCTCCTTGTTGAACTTTGGTGACATTCATCCCTACAGAAACGACGATACCTGAGCAATCTCTCCCTAATATAACAGGCAATTCTCCCCAATCATTCTGCAATAAAAAGAATTAGTTCAAATAATAAAAATGTAATGTAATAATTTGTAACTGATGATAGATTTGGGGAGTGTGGAAAGAACACTTCAATCTGCATAATATTGGCAGTAATGAAGAGGTGATAGTGAATGTGTGTGGGTTTGATGGTGCAAGAAGGAATAGGAATTTTGGGGATGAGGTTATTAGTAAGGAGGAGGTAATGGGTAGAGTGAGAAAGTTGAAGAATGGTAAATCTGCAGGTATAGATGAAATTACTGGTGAAATGATCAAGAACGGAGGCGAGATGGTGATTGATTGGATTTGGAGGTTGTGTAATAAAGCGTTTATGGAGGGTATAGTTCCAGAGGGAGGAGAGCAGTAATAGTACCCTTATATAAGGTAAAGGAGATAAGAGGAACTGTAGAATTATAGGGGAATAGGTTTATTGAGAGTGTTGTAGGAAGATATATGCTGGTATTTTGGTCGAAGAGTGCGTCAGTGACTGAGGACTGATTGGTGAAGAACAAGGTGCGTTTAGGAGTGGTGGATGTGTGGATCAAATCTACATTGAAACAAATGATTGAGAAAATGAAGGAGAAAAGAATAAATTGTATGAGGTTTTATGGATTTGCAACAGGCGTATGATAGGGTTAATAGGGAAGCTCTATGGCAGGTGTTAGTGATGTATGGTGTTGGTGGTAGGCTTCTGAATGGAATCAAAAGTATGTATGAGGATAGTGAGGCGTGTGTGAGAATAAATGGTGTCAAAGGTGATTGGTTTAGTATTAATAGCGGAGTGAGACAGGGTTGTGTTATGTCTCTTTGGTTATTCAATTTGTATATGGATGGGGTTATGAAAGAATTAGAGGTGGGGTGGCAGGAAATGGTGTTAGAATGATGGAGAATGGAGATGAGTGGAGGTGCCCTATCTATTATATGCGGATGATTTGGTTCTGTGTGGTGAATCTGAAGAGAGTTGACAGGGTATGTAAAAGGAGGGGCCTGAAAGTAAACGTAGATAAGAGTAAGGTTATGGTTGTGAGTGAGGATAGCCCTCAGTGTGAAGTTATGTTAGATGGTGAGCAGCTGGAACAAGTGTCTGAGTTTAAATATTTAGGATATGTTGGATGAGAAGGGAACGGATGATGCAGAGTGTAGTAGGAAAGTTGTGAATGGCAGGAAGGTGGCTGGTGCAATTAAATCGTTGGTGAATGTAAAAGGACTAAGTCTGGAGTGCGCTAGGGTCTTACATGAGGGTATGTTGTTACCTGTGTTATTGCATAGTAGTGAGACTATGGTCTGGAATAAGAAGTATAGATCTAAAGTTCAATGTGTTCAGATGGACAATCTTAAGGGCGTGCTAGGTGTGAGAAGAATTGATAAAATGAGGAATGAACATATTAGAGAGTTGTGTGGTGTGAAGAAAGGGGTAAACGAGAGAATAAATGAAAGTATGTTGAGATGGTTTCATGTTGAAAGGATGAATGACAATCGGTGGGTTAAGCGGATGTATAGTGGTGAGTGTGTTGGGAACCGACCGGTTGGGAGACCGAAGAAAAAGTGGATTGAGTCAGTAAAGGAATGTTTGCAGGAGAGAATGGCGGGGTGTTGTAAGGGGGTATGGTTGTGGCCCACCTGGGCTAGGGGATGAACCCTACACTTGACGACTTACCATAGTGTGGATCCGTCGCGGTCCCATGAAGCTCTAGGGTGGATTTTCTGATTGCGACGAGTTCTTACTAATTAATGGTACAGAGGGGGCGGTAAGGCTGGGCTTTCTTTTCGACATGTCTTCTCCTACTGCTTTTCTTTCCGATGCTTGTAGCGCTCCTTACTCCCAATCTTGGGGAAAAAAAGGTAGATAAAGAAAGAAAGAAAGAAATAATAATAATAATAATAATAATAATAATAATAATAATAATAATAATAATAATAATAATAATAATAATAATAATAATAATAATAATAATAATAATAATAATAATAATAATAATAATAATAATAATAATAATAATAATAATAATAATAATAATAATAATAATAATAATAATAATAATAATAATAATAATAATAATAATAATAATAATAATAATAATAATAATAATAATAATAATAATAATAATAATAAAATAATAATAATAATAATAATAATAATAATAATAATAATAATAATAATAATAATAATAATAATAATAATAATAATAATAATAATAATAATAATAATAATAATAAATAATAATAATAATAATAATAATAATAATAATAATAATAATAATAATAATAATAATAATAATAATAATAATAATAAGAAAATTGTGCACAAATACTTCATTTCAGACGGTATTTAAATGATGGATACCAAAGTTAAATAAGTTTATAAGTGTTTTTACAAAATGATTCAATTAAAATTAAAAGAAAATGGGCGCTGTAGAAAATAAAGCAAATAACATGGTTGATACATACTGGGTTGTATTTGTTGAGTTGATGCCTCATCACTCTCCCATAACCTTCACATATTTTAATATCTAAGTAATCTATACCTGCTGCTTTGACAAGAATCAAGACCTGATCTGGAGATATAATTCTTGGTGCAGTTATATCTTCAACAACATTTATAGCCTTTAAAAGAAGAATCTTAATAAATATATTAACGAAAATACTTTCAAATTTAGGAAACAATTCTTTAATCAAATTAAAAAATAACAAATGTTAGAAAAATATTAAGTTATTGTTTTTTTTTGCATATCATTATTACAGGGAAAAGTTTTTTAAGATGTTAATAATTTACCTCTAAGCCTTTATAACTTGTAGCTACTACGGCTCTCATTCGCTGAGGTGCAACAACATTATTCCTAATCCTTATTCCCATTCCAATTCCAATCAGGGTTCCAAACACAAAGCACATTCCTCCAAAATAAATGTGTGTTCTGGTAACTGCAGAAAAAAAATAAAAACAATAAAATAATAATTATACCAATCAAATGTGAAGATTTTAAGAGTCAAAGTTTTAAAATGAATAAAAAACAATTTTTATTCTAATTAGGGATGGGCCGGATATCCGGCAACTATCCGGTATCCGGCCTATCCGGCCAAGTTTTTGACTATCCGGTATCCGGCCGGATATCATTGTTATCCGGCCGGATAACCGGATAGTTACTTCCCTAGTAGATTCTTCCTCGTTGGGGAAAATATTCAAAATAATTTGAAAATTATATTATATTATATATATATATATATATATATATATATATATATATATATATATATATATATATATATATATATATATATTTTTTTATATATATAATATTTATATTTTTATTTTTTTTTATATATATATACTATATATATATATATATATATATATATATATATATATAATATATATATATATATATATATATATATATATATTTATAGATATATATATAATAATATGAAATTATATATATATATACTTGTTTAGACTTTCGATGTTGGGTACCAATGTTATATTATTTTATTCATCATTTATGTTTACTGTACAACACATTTTATCTGAAATTTGGTGGCGACACGTTTCATAAATTATATTCATTATAACTTAAGCTTAAGAAAATTTGTATAAAAGTAAAAGAATAAATTGTTGATTTCAAACTTTTATACATGCATTTAAGCCTTAAAGTTTTTGTTAATTATTACTTATTTGCAAAAACTTTAATAAAATACCGAATGCAAAAAATACCGATTTTTCGGTGTTGCTGAAAGAGGTACAAAGATGGCCAAAATTTGTGGACTATAAATTTTTGCATTCCACTGAAATTCCACAATTTTTTTTTGGTAGTCCTCTAATTGCCGAATTGCGGAATTAAATTGCGGAATGATATAGGCATTCCGCTAACTGCAATTCCGCAACATTTTTCAAATTATCGCAATCGCAATTACGCAATTTATTTTGGTATTCCGCAATTGCGGAATTGCGCACTTAAATTGCGGAACGCCTCTGATATATATATATATATATATATATATATATATATATATATATATATATATATATATATATATATATATATATATATATATATATATATATATATATATATATATATATATATATATATATATATATATATATATATATATATATATATATATATATATATATATATATATATATATATATATATATATATATATATATATATATATATATATATATATATATATATATATATATATATATATATATATATATATATATATATATATATATATATACTATATATATATATATATATAATATATATAGCGGTGTCTCTAAAGAGTTATGTTACAGCGGTGTATCACCGTACGGGATGTTAAACATGAAAATGTGTAAGAATATATAAGTTCGAATATTTAATTCATTAAGGAGGATGGGATATGTTACGTTGGTGTCTGCGCACGCGCAATACGAAAACCGCGCACAAACATGCGAATGTCGAATGGGATGATATATTTTTTATGGCTTCTGTGAAATGCACATAAAAAATGAGGTGGGCTCTTCCTCTCGACATTATTTGATACGGTTGTTCGTTTCCACGCAATGTACCCATAAACAACTAGACGTCATCCGTAGACATCATGTGCGTACAAAAGCCGAAACCTGTCAATATGAAATAGTAGGTTAAATACAATAGGCATATCCAATAGTATTTAAAAATATCGATACAACTAAAAAAGGAATTAAATTAAAATACCTAATGCATACCCTTTTAGATTACATTGATATGTACTATTGCCTAATAAATACGGCCATGTGAATGTGTACAACCAACTAACAGCAATCATATGGAGGTTATGTCATACCCTATGAATTATGCGTAATAAAGTGTAGTGAAACGTATAACTTCAGAGTGGTTTGTTTAGTCAGAGCCATACATTTGGAACATGCCACGTGACCAGTATACGCAGGACGAAAAGCGTGACATGTTGGAGGTGTACATTACGCAAAACGGTAATGCTCGCAGAGCTGCTCCAGAATATGGACAACGTTATCCACATCGACGACCGCCGAGCCACATGGCATTCCATAGAATTTACAGACGGTTTCAAGGTACAGGGTCGATAGTTCAACCCCCTCATCACATACGGGAGGGGGTCGTGTCCGTACATTCGACATCGAACTGGACGTTCTACTATACACCCTGAAAATTCAACGTCCTCATTACGGCAGGCTGGTTCGGTCTTGGGAATATCGAAAGAAACCATACGACGGATTCGTGTTGCATGCAACATGTATCCATATAGGCCATACATTGTGCATGGTTTGCATCGTGGATACCAAAAAGGGCGGCTGGGATTCCTAGCTGTCATTGATTGTTTTCTAATGGATGTACCGGACTTATTGGAAAATATCTTATGGACCGATGAATCTCGCTTTACCAATAACGGTATGTATAACAGGTGGAACTTCAGACATTGGGCGAAAACAAACCCCCATATCCCCAACATTCCACTAAGCCATCACCAGGTCTCATACTCAGTCAACGTTTGGTGTGTATACTGAATAGTAGGATTATCGGGCCTTAGTTCTTCGAGGGAAAGGACAGGACAGCGTTACCTCCATTTCCTGCAGACCGTCCTTGTTGACCTCCTGAGTGATATACCTTTAAGAACACAACGAAGAATATATTACTAACATGATGGGTGCCCAGCACATAATGCATCTATAGTGACGACCTACCTCAACAGAATCTTTCCGGAAGATGGATCGGAAGATCTGGTCCATTTCCATGGCCTGCGCGTTCACCCGACTTAACACCACTGGACTACTTTCTGTGGGGTATCTCAAACATACTGTGTACGCTGGGTTTAATGACCCAGTAACCTCGCCGATGATCTTCGCCGTCGAATAACCAAAGCATGTAGGGGAATCACTGTCATTGGCATGAATTGAAACCTGGCGCCAGAGGGCTGAGGCATGTATTCGCGTGGATGGAGGCGTCTTCGAACAACATTTGTAAATACTCTATGTACAAGTTGAAACGACCTGACATTCTTCTCCCTTCTTGCATGTTGTGGATAAGATTCATAGGTGTAAATTTGTTATGATACTATTAACAACGTTATTACATTACATGTATCGATATTATGAACTGTCTTGAATACCATTGTTTTCTTCAACCTTTTCACATTCACGTTTAAAACTATTGTTGGTAACATTGACGCGTTATGGGTACATTGGTGGAATCGAAGAATCGTATCAAAAAATGTCGAGAGGAAAAGCCCACCTCATTTTTTATGTGCATTTCACAGAAGCCATAAAAAATATATCATCCCATTCGACATTCGCATGTTTGTGCGCGGATTTCGTATTACGCGTGCGCAGACAACATAACATATCCCATCCTCCTTAATGAATTAAATAATCGAACTTATATTCCTACGCATTTTCATGCTTAAACATCCCGTACGGTGATAACACCGCTGTAACATAACTCGTGAGACACCTGTATATATATATATATATATATATATATATATATATATATATATATATATATATATATATATATATATATATATATATATATATATATATATATATATATATATATATATATATATATATATATATATATATATATATATATAATATATATATATATATTTTTTTATATATATATATATATATATATATATATATATATATATATATATATACTGAGGTTTGATTGCCCTTTAATCTCCACATATTTTCTGAAAAAATTCTGTCCAAAATCAATATATCGATATGTATATATAATATTAATTATAATATATAATATATAATAATAATAATATATAATAATATATAATGATATATAATATAATATACGTAATATAATAGTAATATATAGACCTATATATACATATTGATATATTGATTTTGGACTTAGAATTTTTTCAGAAAATATGTGGAGTCCTGTGCTAGACTGCCGGATATCCGACCGGATATCCGGCCGGATATCCGGTATCCGGTTTTAACTTCCAGCCGGATATCCGGTATCCGGCTATCCGGCTAATTCACTATCCGGCCCATCCCTAATTCTAATGACAGAAGATGAAAATATGGAATCAATAAATTTTAAAATGAATAAAAAAAGTATTTTTATACTAATCTCAAATGTGTGAAAATATATCACTAAGTAAATAAAATATAAAAAAAATGTAAATACATTTCCTTGAAATAGGGGAATAATAATAATAATAATAATAATAATACCTAAAACGGCATTATTAAATAGACGCATATATTCTTATTTACAGCAAATACATACTATTTACTTTTGCGCGCAATCAGCTGTCTAAAAAGTGATTAAAATTTTAAACAGGACAGCAAATGACAGCAATTATATAATACCAATAATAATAATAATAATAATAATAATAATAATAATAATAATAATAATAATAATAATAATAATAATAATAATAATAATAATAATAATAATAATATTTAAATAATAATATATGTCTTTTCAGTTGATGGAGCATTTGTGATGCAAGGATGCAAAGATCTTTCAGGATTGTAAAGGTGAAAAATTCATGCAATAAATACTGCATGAGCTTGTAGTGTAGTCGTTAGGATGGATTTATTCTACAACGATTATTGTTAATTTTTTTTTTTACATTAATAAATACAACAGAAATTATTATTATTATTATTATTATTATTATTATTATTATTTTTTTTTTTTTTTTTACTTTTTTTAATATAAAATCACTCTGGGCAGGCCTAATCAAGGAGGAGATTATTACTCATTTAACGTGCACAGGGCAGGCCAAGCCCAAGGAAGAATAGCTCACATTCTCCCACCCGACCAGTTGCGAACCTGGGACCCCTCGCTTTGTTTGGCGAGTGCTCTAACACTGAGCTATATCGGGCACTTTCATATAAAGAAATATAAAATACATAAAAAAAAATTAAAAAATATACACATACATACATACATATATATATTATTAGTATTACTATCATTATCATTATTACCGACACTATTATTATCACTGTTACCACCATCACTACCATCATTATTATTATCATTATCATCACCATCACTAATATCATTTTTACTATCATTACCACTATCATTATCATTACCATTATTAAAATATAGTATCATTTTCATTTTAAATTTCCCATTCAGTAATAGTAAAATATTTTATGAAGATTTTGATTAATTTGGTAGCTACCACTTAATAAAACTCTGGTCTCAACATCTTTCATCCTCATTATTATTATTATTATTATTATTATTATTATTATTATTATTATTATTATTATTATTATTATTATTATTATTATTATTATTATTATTATTATTATTATTATCATTATTATTAAATGACTGGATGACTTTTGGTTTATTTTGCTGGTATTTAAACTTAATAAATATAGAAAAAAGGGAAATCATGTTTAATTCGTCTGTGACGTACAGAAAAGGATTACTATATGTATATAAAACATAAGACATATATATATATATATATATATATATATATATATATATATATATATATATATATATATATATATATATATATATATATATATATATATATATATATATATATATATATATATATATCTATCTATAATCTATAACAACTCCCAGGAAGGGCTTTCGCCCTGTCAGTTGGTCCAGCATCTTCTTCTTCTGGCCCGAAACTCTTAACCCTAAAGCATTTCTCGGCGCAACGGTTTGGATGCCAGTCCTCGAGTTAAACACTCTCAGGTAGGGTTTTCGCCCTTTCAGTAGAACTAGCATCTTCTCCCATTAGGCCTCAAAACTCGCCTTCCCAGAGCTCTCGAGAGGAGTTTGCTTCTAGGCGCATAAGATACCAACGCTGGCCCAAGAGTAATGCAAGCAAAATGGAAAGGACCGGGTTGCTAGCCCTGTCGCCCTATAACCATGCGAAGAAGATCTTCATATGATCTGACCGCGACGAAACATCCAATACTTTTAATATTCATTAATCATTATTATTATTATGCAATGAAAATTCTTTTTTTCTTTCCTTGACTTCGCTGAATACTTTATCCATTTTTGACCAAATATCACCTAGAAGTAGATGTAATTATTTGTAATCCAAAATTATAATTTAAAAGAACTATTCCCAAATTTTTCTTCCTTCACAGAATATTTTAGTGAAAATCATATAATAAGACTGGAATAGAAAATTTTGTAGCTCCTCTAGTTTTATATATTAATTTTGACTTAATTTTTATTTTGATTTTAATTTCGAAATATTTGATCAAATAAATTTTTAAAAATATTTTATTCAGTTTGGTAAAATTTCTTCTTCACTTCTAAACAATAAAATGGCTTCAATTAATACATCAGTAACTCTCC
>JABUQX010144990.1:0-12500 GCA_015478945.1 Trachelipus rathkii | reverse complement strand
TTTCTCTTATATTTTATCAATTGTTTTCATTACAATTTACAGTAGGTTGTAGCCTGCAGACCGCTGTTTGTAGGCTTATACTTACTAATTTAACTATGTATTTTACATTTGTATCATATAATCATATTTATAATTTACTTTTAAATATTAATGTATATTATATTTATATAGAATGAGTCTGAATGACAAAACTCAAAAAGTGACTTAAGGAATGCAAATGAAATAATAAAAATATTGAAATTAAAATTATACCAAGATTGTAAATGAAGGAGGATGAGTGAATGACTAAATTTAATATTTGGCTTTGGAATATCAACTTTTGATTCACTAATCACTAGTCCCCACTCCCCAGACCCCAGTCACTACTGAGTACTGACTACTGTGCTGTGACTACTGTCAAGCTCATTATCACTGGGCTCATCAGAGTGAACAGCCACATTTAATTTTGATATGACTGATAAGTCTGATATCTCAGTCGTATGAAGTATCGTGTGAGAATGACAGTGGTGAAGGGGCAGTAACAGGACTCTTAAGCTTAGCTGCCTTAGCATAATCATCTCTCTCAGTTGGCAAATTTTCAGAATTTCCTAGTTCTAGATTATGAGCAATAAATACTAGTTTTGCAACGTCTACACAACAAAAGTTACATTTCATGCGAGGGCCTTTGCTACCTTTTATTTCCTTAAAAAGTACAGTCACACAACTTTTTGCACGTGGCATTTTTAAATTCTGATTAAATAATCACTGGCCAACAAAAAAAATTTTTTTTTTTGCTGCCAAGGATATTTTATCGAATTTATAGTATATTGGGTGTGCTGATTTCAGAAATGACATTAGTTTTCCAAGATTGGCTCTAGTTCTTGAGATACATAGTGTTCCTGATTTACTCTTATACAAATATCTTTTTTAATGCATATTTTACAGTAATATCGTTTTATTTCTTTTTAAGGGGCTTACCTTTATATATATACTTTATTTTTTTCTATTTTCAGAACACTATGAGTACTAAACGAAGAGCCTGTTTGAATAACCCCAATGTATTCTGCTACATCTGTGGTGAATATTGCCAGGAGAACCAAAAAAGAAATATTACTAACTTTGTGAAGCAAGCATATCTGGCATACTTTGGAATGAAACTCTGAGACCAAGATAAGTCTTGGGCTCCTCATATGGTCTGTAAAACGTGTGTCGAAAAAATCTACGTCAGTGGAAAAATGGACGAAGAAAAGGTTTAAAATTTGGTGTGCCTATGGTATGGCGGGAGCCAAAGAATCACCACAGTGACTGTTATTTTTGTTTGGTTAATGTGAAAGGTATCAATCGTTACAAGAAACGTAAATTTGAGTATCCGGATTTGGAATCAGCAAGGCGATCTGTACCACACTTCGACGATGTCCCCATCCCAGTGTTCACTACACTCCCAGACTTAGCATTGTCTGATGAAGAAGATATCCAGGATTTGGTGTGCACACGTGCAGATAGTGGTAGTGAATATGAAGAAAGTACTTCTACACAGCAACAGTTCTCCCAGGAAGAGATCAATGATTTAGTACGAGAGTTAAGTCTCTCCAAGCAAGATTCTGAGCTTTTAGCATCTAGACTAAGTGAAAAGAACTGTCTCAAGGCCGAATGTAAAATAACTTTTTTTCGGACAAGAGAGGTAGTACTTCTTCCATATTTCATTGAAGAAGAAGACCTAGTATACTGTAGGAACATCCCTGGACTCCTACTCCAAATGGGGTTACCTAAATACCGACCAGAAGATTGGCGATTGTTTATGGATAGTTCAACGAGAAGCTTGAAGTGTGTTTTATTGTACAATGGCAATAGTTATGCATCGATTCCAGTAGGTCACTCAACAAAACTGAAAGAGGAATATGAAAATATAAGAATGATCTTGCAGAAGCTTAGATATAATGAACACCAGTGGTCTATATGCGCTGATTTGAAGATGGTCAACATCTTACTTGGGCAGCAAAGCGGATATACTAAGTACCCTTGTTTAATATGCTTGTGGGATAGTAGGGCTAAAGAAGACCACTGGGAAAAGGTTGTATGGCCTGCTAGGGAAAAATACCATAATTTTGTAGGTGCATCAGATATCATTAACGAACCACTGGTTGACAAGGGAAAAATTCTTCTTCCCACCACTCCAAATCAAACTAGGACTGATGAAGCAATTTGTTAGGGCCATATATAAGATGTGACTTTGTAAGAAACCATTACATTTTTCCAGGGTTGAGTATGGAGAAACTCAAAGCTGGAATCTTTAGCGGCCCTCAAATTCGCCAAATCATCAAGGATGACAATTTTATAAATTCCATGACTGATATTGAAGAAGCATCTGCCTGGAAAAGTTTTGTCTTGGTTGTTCAGAACTTTTTGGGCAACCATAAATCTGCCAACTATGTAGAACTCGTACAGAAAATGCTTTCAGACTTCAAAAATTTGAATGCTAATATGAGCATAAAAGTTCACTTTCTACATAGTCACTTAGATCGGTTTCCAGATAATCTAGGATGTTATAGTGAGGAACAAGGGGAGAGGTTCCATCAAGATATCAAGGTGATGGAAGAAAGATACCAAGGAAGATGGGATACACACATGATGGCAGACTATTGTTGGAGCCTTCAACATGATTGTCCACATTCTGCACACAGAAGACAATCATATAGACAGCGATTTGTAATGCATTAATTGTGATTTCATTGTACTGAATTGAATGTTTTGACCTATTAGCATTTTATGTACTTACTCATTATATATATATATATATATATATATATATATATATATATATATATATATATATATATATATATATATATATTTATTATATATATATATATATATATATATATATATATATATATATATATATATATATATATATATATATATATATATATATATATATATATATATATAACCTAACATAAATTGTTGTTATTAATGTATTTTTGTGACCACCCTGTATCTCAAAAACTAGAGCCAATCTAGGAAAATGGAGGTCATATTCGGAATCAGGGCAACAAGTTACCTATAAAATGACCTTCAAATGTTTTGCCGCAAAATCTTTGTTGGCCAGTGAATTAATGATAAAAATGTTACTGAAAACTGAAACAGTGTAAGAAAACATTAATGAAGCCACAAACAAAATATTATGAATATCAAAATTCAGAATATAAAATAAAAATATGGAAACCCATAAAAATTTTGAACACAAACTCAGGGGCTTCCACCTTATTGGAACCAAAAAATGTCCAAATTAGAGCATATTTGCTAAAATTTATAATATAATTGTTCAAACATGTAAATTCCACAACTTAATTGAAAAAAAAGAAAAAAACAAATTTTTACTTGTTTTTTTCAGGCTGTGTTTTTTTTCATGAAAAAAACGTTTTTTTGGGAAAAAAACGAGCTCGTTTTTTTCCTTTCCCAACCCTAACCACAGTATAACAAAATAATTCCATGGTTTCAACTAGTTAAAACAATTTGGTAACTACAAAAATATACTCTTATTCCTAACTTAAAATTATATATCATACGTGTTTACAGTTGTTTGTTATCCACCATCTTTCTTTCTTGTCCCGAGACTATTCTCAAGTGATCTTGATATTTTAAACTACAAAACAACAATGTTTATTACAATTTACAGTTGAATGGTGGAGTATATATATATATATATATATATATATATATATATATATATATATATATATATATATATATATAGCAGATATATATATATATATATATATATATATATATATTATATATATATATATATATATATATATATATATATATCCTATGTGTGGGGGAGAAAGAATTGCCCACATCGTATGTCCTGCGTGTCGTAGAAGGCGACTAAGGGACGGTGGTAGTTGGGTTGGCTGCCCACTACCACCTATATCTTGCTAGGAATGCTGATGCATGCCTCGGAGATGGTCGTGATCGCAGTAAACGGCCTTCTAATTTTCAGCGAAAATTGTATGAATCATATGGGTACATGGAATGTCAGAGGAATAAATGTTGAGAGAAGAGGAGAGAGGTGATGGATGTATTTAGCAAGGGCAAATTGCCCGCTGTGACTGAAACAAAGATGAAAGGAAACGGTGAAAATGAGTGGTGTGGTGTGAAATGTGTGTGTGCTGGTGTGGAAAGGAAAGAGAGGGGGAGAGAAAGGAGTTGCAATTTTGATGAGTGACTTGTGGTACAGAGCTATGGTAGATTTTGTGTGTGAGAGTCCTAGAATTCTAATGGTTAAATTTAAGTTTGAAAAGGTCAAGGTGTGTGTGGTTGTGACGTATGGTCCATCTGAGGGAAACATTGAAGAGAGTACGATTTTTTGGGATAATCTGAATGATGTTTTGGATGGGGTGAGTAGGAGCTTCAGATTGATTGTGTTGGGTGATCTTGAATGGTTGGATGGGTGATCAAAAAGGGATGGTGTAACAGGTGGTTTTGGGGTGTCAGGAGAAATGAGAATGGTAGGAAGGTGATTGATTTCTGTGAGGAGAGAGGTATGTGTGTAAGTAATACTTTAAACACAAGAGTATCCATAAGTATACTAGAGTTGGTGTAGGTAGAGATGGTATCAAAGTGAAAAGTATGATTGATTTTGTGTTGGTGAAGGAGATGTTGAAGTATGTGTTGGATGTTAAATCAGTGAGGGGGTTTAGGAATGGGATATCGGATCATTGTTGTTCTATGTAAAATTAAGTTAGTTGGGAGCTTGGATGGAGAGGAAGGTGATACGGAAGGAAGTGGGTAAAATTAAGAGAGAAGTTAAGCAAACAAGGTAATAAGGATAAGTATGTAAGAGCGCTCGCAAGTAAATCAGTTGAATGTGAACAAGTTGAAACTGAACAAATCTGGGAGCAAATGAAGGAAGCAATTGTTAGAAGTGCAAAAGAAGTATATGGATGTGCTAAAGTAGGAAGTAAGAATGTTAACAGTGAGTGGTAGAATGAAGAGGTGATGCAAGCGGTTAAAAGTAAAAAGAAGCTTGGTTAAATGTACCAAAAGCAAATGATGAAGTTTCAAAAGAAAGATGCTTGGAATTATATGAGGAAAAAAGAAATACTAAAAGGTGCATAAGTAAGAGAAAAGAAGAGGTGAATGAACAGTTTGGAAGGAGGATGAATGGGGACTTACAAGGAATAAGAAGCTCTTCTGGAAGGAAGTGCGAAAGGTTAAGAATGAGAATAAGGGGAACCTGCTTAAAATAATGAATAGGGATGATTTTGTAAATGGATGTGAGAGGGAGTGTGGAAAGAACACTGAAAATCCACATAATATTGGCAGAAATGAAGAGGTGATAGTGAATGTAAGGTTTGATTTATGCAAGAAGGAATAGGTATTTGGGGATGAGGTTATTAGGAGGAGGTAATAGGTAGTGAGAAAGTTGAAGAATGGTAAATCTGCAGGTATAGATGAAATTACTGGTGAAATGATCAAGAACAGAGGCGAGATGGTGATTGATTTGATTTGGAAGTTGTGTAATAAAGCGTTTATGGAGGGTATAGTTCCGAGGGATTGGAGGAGAGCAGTAACAGTACCCTTATATAAGGGTAAGGGAGATAAGGGGAACTGTAGAAATTATAGGGGAATTAGTTTATTAAGTATTGTAGGGAAGATATATGCTGGTGTTTTGGTCGAAAGAGTGCGTCGAGTGACTGAAGGACTGATTGGTGAAGAACAAGGTGCGTTTAGGAGTGGTAGAGGATGTGTGGATCAAATCTTTACATTGAAACAAATGATTGAGAAAATGAGGGAAGAAGAAGAATAAATTGTATTTAGGTTTTATGGATTTGCAACAGGCATATGATAGGGTTAATAGGGAAGCTCTACGGCAAGTGTTAGTGATATATAGTGTTGGTGGTAGGCTTCTGAATGGAATCAAAAGTATGTATGACGATAGTGAGGCGTGTGTAAGAATAAATGGTGTCAAAAGTGATTGGTTTAGTATTAATAGCGGAGTGAGGCAGGATGTGTTATGTCTCCTTGGTTATTCAATTTGTATATGGATGGGGTTATGAAAGAATTAGAGGTGTGGGTGGCAGGAAATGGTGTTAGAATGATGGAGAATGGAGATGAGTGGAGGGTGCCCTACCTATTATATGTGGATGATTTGGTTTTGTGTGGCGAATCTGAAGAGAGTTTAAGAGGATTGGTAGAGATTTTGGCAGGGTGTAAAAGGAGGGGTTTGAAAGTAAACGTAGATAAGAGTAAGGTTATGGTTGTGAGTGAGGACAGTCCTCAGTGTGAAGTTATGTTAGATGATGAGCAGTTGGAACAAGTGTCTGAGTTTAAATATTTTAAGTAAGGTTATGGTTGTGAGTAAGGACAGTCCTCAGTGTGAAGTTATGTTAGATGATGAGCAGTTGGAACAAGTGTCTGAGTTTAAATATTTAGGGTATGTGTTGGATGAGAAGGGAACAGATGATGCAGAGTGTAGTAGGAAAGTTGTGAATGGCAGGAAGGTTGCTGGTGCAAATAAACCACTGGTGAATGTAAAGGGACTAAATCTTAAGTGCGCTAGGGTCTTACATGAGGGTATGTTGTTACCTGTGTTATTGTATAGTAGTGAGACTATGGTCTGGAATAAGAAGTATAGATCTAAAGTTCAATGTGTTCAGATGGACAATCTTAGGGGCATGCTAGGTGTGAGAAGAATTGATAAAATGAGGAATGAACGTATTAGAGAGTTGTGTGGTGTGAAGAAAGGGGTAAATGAGAGAATAAATGAAAGTATGTTGAGATGGTTTGGTCATGTGGAAAGGATGAATGATAGTCGGTTGGTTAAGCGGATGTATAGTGGCGAGTGTGTTGGGAACAGACTGGCTGGGAGACCGAAGAAAAAGTGGATTGAGTCAGTGAACAAATGTCTGAAGGAGAGAAATGTGAGTTTGGCAGAGGCGAGAATAAAGGTGCATAATAGGAGTGAATGGCGGGGTTTGTGAGGGAGTATGGTTGTGGCCCACTCCACAAGGGATGAACTCCTTACATTGACGCATTTACCAAATTGAGGGTCCGTCAGTGGTTCCACAGCTCTAGGGTGGATTTTTTTGTCTGTGACGAAGCTCACTAATTAATGGTACAGAGGGGGCTGTAAGGCTGGGGGTTTTCTTTTCAACTTGTTCATTCTACTGCTTTTCTTTTTCGATGCATGACACACACCTTACCCCCCAGTCTTGGGGAAAAGAGAGATAAAGAAAGAAAGAAAAAAATAAAAAAAAAAAAAAAAAAAAAAAAATATATATATATATATATATATATATATATATATATATATATATATATATATATATATATATATATATATATATATATATATATATATATATATATATATATATATATTTTTTTTATATATATTATATATATATATGTTTATGTTTATATATATATATATATATATATATATGTGTATATTTACAAATAGCCCAAAAAGAGCAGAAAGATGTTTTCATATATTTTTATTTAGAAATATATATATATATATATATATATATATATATATATATATATATATATATATATATATATATATATATATATATATATATATATATCAGGTTGGCAAAAAATCATTTTTTAAAAAAAAAAGCCCAGTGGGCCCAGGTTTTTTCACCTAAAACCCGAAAAAATCCTGGGAAAATTAGTTTTTTTCAATTTTCCTTTCTTTTTCAGCAATAGCTGCAATTTCATATTAATATAATTGTTTGTTTTAAATTTTGCTAAGTTATTATAAGTTTGATTATAACAATAATGCCAAGGACTCTTGAATTCGGAAGAAAACTAGGAAATGAATGGACTGAAGTTCTGAATGTCTAAGGCACCAGCAAAGTAAAATGTAAATATTGCAGTGATGAAATTAGCAATAAAATTGAAAGAATAAAAGTGCATCTGAAAAAATGTTGCAAGCACTTGTCATATTCTGGCAAATCTAGTGAATCAAGTGCTAATACAACCATTGAAAGTATGGATCTTACAGATGTAGAAGAAAGGGATTCACCTACTTTTTCGATGGCTGCAAGACATTCAACAATGAAAACATGGTTATCTGTATCTGACACATCAAAAACTCAAAAGAAATTAACTAAATATACCATTAAAACGACAACTGCATAAAAAGAAATTCTTGACCAAAAAATATCAAAGTTTTTTTATGCTAACAATGTCTCATTTTTAAGTGTTGAATTGAAGTACTTTGTTGAAATGATACAAGCCTTAAGACCTGGTTACTCCCCACCATCTCGAAGAAATCTAGTAGGTCCACTTTTGGACACAGCTAATATATATATATATATATATATATATATATATATATATATATATATATATATTGATAATATATATATATATATAAATAAATATATATATATACATTATTACTACACGTTCTTATATATATATATATATATATATATATAGAAATATTTATTATTGCTATTAATATGTATTATGTTATTATTATATATATATATATATAGTATATATATATATATACATATATATATACATATATATATATATATATGAAAGAAGACATAAAAATATATATATATATGTTATATATTTTAGCATGGACGATTATGAAATTTTGGCCGATGACTGCATGGACGATGACGATTAGAGCAAATTTTGCCGATGACTGATGACGATGATGATGACGATTAATTAAAAAATATCTGGAAAATTTCTGGGGCGCCTCCCTCCCCCTTCCTCCTCTCTCATATACAGTATGAGCATACAGTTATTGGTTAAGTATATATTATTACATATATATGTTGTTATATTGTTATTATTATATATGATATATTTATATATATATATATTATTATTATTATATATA
This sequence comes from Trachelipus rathkii, assembly GCA_015478945.1. Taxonomy (NCBI): domain Eukaryota; kingdom Metazoa; phylum Arthropoda; class Malacostraca; order Isopoda; family Trachelipodidae; genus Trachelipus; species Trachelipus rathkii. The sequence goes on along the minus strand of JABUQX010144990.1, from coordinate 3,637 downwards.
GAGAAAGAGAAAGAGGAAATATATATATATATATATATATATATATATATATATATATATATATATTATATATATACATATATATATATATATATCATTAAGATTGCGAAAAAATTCAGCATTATATTCTTTGCTTAAATATAAGATAATATGTGTCAATAAACATTTCACCGAAAACGCCGTTTCCAAGAAACAAGGTGATGAAACCTATTTAAACATTAAGTTACAATAAACAGTAAACTAAATTTGGAAAGGTAATTAACAAATTCATTCAATTTATTCAATTATAAGAATACATACATTACTGCACAGAAGAAAATATACAACAGAAATAGTACGAAGCAATGGTGCACTAAGGTTATAACAAATGTTGAAAATGAGCACCCCCAGCGGCAATACAAGCCTCTATTCTGCAACGCATTGATTGACGGACACGTTCAAATATACTGTGTGTGTGCCGAATTGTGTCACAAGATGCGATTATGCGAACCCTTAATTCTTCGGGACTTTCAACTGTTGCTGTATAAACCAAATGTTTCAGGTGACTCCACAAGAAGAAATCCAATGCATTTAGGTCTGGAGACTGCGGAGGCCAAGGTTCTGTACCTCCTCGACCTATCCAACGGCGTGGATATACAGTGTTCAAATAGTTACGAGCAACTAAACTGAAATGAGTGGAGCGCCGTCGTGCATGAAATATATTTTCGATCTTAATTGGAACGTCTTCCAGTAGTGTAGGTAAGTCATGTTCAAGAAATTGGCGATGTAAACGTCTTCCAGTAAACCCTCGCTGGTAAAAAGAATTGACCTATCAAATGGTCGCCAACAATTTCGACCCATACATTCAATGAAAATGTGTTGATGGCGGCTTTCAACTATTGCATGTGGGTTCTCATCAGCCCATATGTGATTGTTGTAGATGTTCAATATAGCATCTCTGGAAAAATTTGCCTCATCGGGTGAACAATATTTCTGCTAAATGGTGAGAATTGTCTGCAATTTTCTGCTGTATCCATCGACACAAAGCTACTTTTGCAGGAAAATCTGTTGGTAAGTTCCTGCACTCGTTGGATGTGATATGGGTACAGAAGTTGATTTTCAATACCCTGAAAACTGTTGAATAACTTACATGTAGTGTTGATCTTTCTGGTACTTGTTGCAGGACTGTCCTCAAGTTCTTTGAGAACCTGTTCTTCGACATCTGAGTTGATACTCAGCAGTCTCCCTGCTTCCATTAGTAAGTTTTTTAAAACTTCCTGCTTCTCTAAAACGTTGATGGAGACGTGCAAACATAGTATGATGCGGGATGACACGATTAGGGTACATTTCTTCATAGAGACGCATGGCTGCTAATGAATTACCGCTCGTACGACCGTAAACAAAATGCATATCGCACATTTCACTATTTGTGTAATTCATTTTGAAAATATGAGCAACACTTAAACACAGAACTTGACGCGACACGGACTAGTATATGTATAAATAAAGCGAGATACGGAACTAGTAAATAACAGGTTCATAACCTTTCCTACGGTGTATTTGTGCTTATTATTAAAGGTTGAGATGTGGTACGGGACGGGCAATGGAATATATCAGATATGTCCCACATAAGTTTCATCACTTTGTATCTTGGAAACGAGGCGTTTTCGGTGAAATGTTTATTGACACATATTATCTTATATTTATGCAAGGAATATCATACTGAATTTTTCGCAATTAACTAACATTAATCCTCTATATATATATATATATATATATATATATTATATAGCAGTAAAAAAAAAAAAAAAATATAAAAAAAAAAATATATATATATATATATATATATATATATATATATATATATATATATATATATATATATATATATATATATATATATATATATATATATATATATATATAATTGTATATATATATATATATATATATATATATATATAGATATATATATATATATATGTATATATATATATATATATATATATTTATTCTCTTAATTATATCAACAGATATAAATATAAAAAGGTTATTATATATATATATATATATATATATATATATATAAGGCTGTAGACAGGAGGGTCAGGGGGTTCAACCTCCCGAAATTATTTTAGCGATCAAAATTTTTGATTTCTTAAGTCTCAATAATAATAATAATAATAATAATAATAATAATAATAATAATAATAATAATAATAATAATACTATGATTGGACTAATAATCACACACACACATATGAAAATGAAAAGAATATTATTAATGGAAATGAGGAGACATGTTTGTGGTCCTTAGGAACGATTTCTTAGGTCAAGTGGCTGTTCCTCCTACATGTATAATATTTAGACGAGGGACTTAAATGTAAGGTTTCCAAGTTTGCAGATGATGATAAATAGCTACCTCAATAAGGAATAATGATGGATGTATAAAGATTTAAAAGATAAGGAGGGAGCTGTAATCGTTGATGGGATGAGCAGGTTCATTCCTTCTTCAGCTAAATTTTTCTTTCCTCATTCATTCCTTCTAAAACTAAATCTTTCTTTCCTCATAATCCATGGTTCGATCAAAGCTTATTCTCCGTCATTCAGGCTGAAACATTGCGTATCGGGCATGGAAAAACACTCGTTCTCCTATCACTCTAATTTTCATTTAGCTAGAAATTCGTTGCATGGATACTCTTCGACGAGCAAAGCTGGCTTTCATCAAAGGAAAGTGCGCTAACTTCCTTGGTTCTCCTACTGACAAATCTTTCATCTCTAGCAACTTTTGTAAATCTGCCCTTCCTCCACTTATTCGATCTGATCATTGTGTTGCTTACCTCCAACTGAAAAGGCTAATCTCTTCGCCCCCGCTCAACTCATATTCTCATGTTGCTAATACTAGCACTTTCCTCCTCAGTGCTGGAAGCTCTCATGTCCAAACCTATTCCGAAAAAAAAGGAAGCCGCTCTGATCCTTCAACTATCGCCCTGTAGCTTTCACTTGTATTCTATCTAAGATCTTTGAAACCCTTCCTAACTCTCACTTCTTAGATCATCTGGAAACTCACTTCGATCGCCAGTACGGCCCTCGTTGCACTAAGTCTACTGGTGATATATATTCCCTATCTAACTGATTTATGGTTTTCTGGAACTACGGGGAGACTTGGGTAGTGGCGCTGACATATCCAAAGCATTTGACCGAGTATGGCACGCTACACGCCTCCGCCTCTCAGGCTTCCTCCTCCTTCACATCATATCTGGGTTTCTCTCAAACTCTGCCCATGTTGTCAGATGGGCCATTTCCTTCTTTCCTGCCCAATATATCCCTCATATCTGTCTAAGTCTCCACTTATATTCCACCCTCATCAATGATCTCTCTACCTCCCAATCTGTCTTCATTCACTCTGGCTTGATCCTGTCTCCAGCCTGAACTATATCAATCTACCCCACTTTTACTTCTGAAATTGCCTCTCGTCTTAATCTTCTTCACTTTTATTCTCGCTGATGGATAGAAATAACTTTGTGAAATTCAAATTCTTTAAAAACCCAACTTTTACAAATCTCCTCCTTCCTGAAGCGGCGCACGAAAACGCGAAAGTTTCTCACGATAATGCGAAACGGTTAAACACCCAAACTAAACTGAACGAAGTACAATG
>JABUQX010144989.1:22500-44036 GCA_015478945.1 Trachelipus rathkii | reverse complement strand
GGTGTGCTGATTCCATTCTCAATTTTAGGTGAACAGCGTTTTCGCATTTATCGTGAAACAGCTTGCGTTTTTCGTGCGCCACTTCCATATGTCTTATTCTCACGGAAACAGTAATGCATACAGTGGTTTCTTTCAATCTACTGTTTATCAAGCTTCCCCTTCTCTCTGGAAAAAGAAAACACAATATCAGAATATGAAATACATCCAGGATTTGTGTGAAACAGACCAGGAAGGGACAGATAAGAATTTATAACAAGCTACCTGGAAATCCATACAGACTTAAGATGCACAAAAGAAATATACCAACAAATAAAAGGATAGTAAGCAAAAATAAAGATTTAACATCTATTTATATATATTTTACCAAAGAGATAGATTTAAAAATAGATTTTATTCAGATGAAACTAATACTTCCCCAGAATTAAATTATACTCTAAAATTATTACTGGATGAGAAAAGGTCAGAAGAAATTCGCTGACTTTGTTAAAGAGATTCCTGGGTACTATCACATTTAAAAAAATTCAGCCTTCAACAGAAACCCAGGAAAGCGAAGAGGTTTAATGGACATAGGCAGTACAACTTTGCCATTTATTATTTGGAACCGCCACCATGAATGATATTCAAAAGATCAAAACTAGAATAAACATATTACAAGATACACGAACCCACTTGTATAATTTAAAGGAACAAATACATAATAATACCAACACATTAACAGCCATAAAAGATAACCTAATAGTCATCTAAAGTATGTAAATTCATCAATATCTTCAATAGAATTACAACAATAGAACTCCTAAAGTTAAACATTTACCTCAACATAGAAAAGATCATCTCAGATAATATATATAACCTTATTATGACAGTTCTAAACATCTGGGAAACAACGAAAACCCATAACACTCCTTTAAATCTGTATTCATATGACATCATTTCTGAACTTATTCAAAACAGCAGACATCACCAACCAATACTTCCTCTTAACCGCGAAAATTTCTACCAATTTCTTACTTTCTCTTGGTCATATATTCAAGAAAATCACTATATATTATCCACAATTGTATCCCATTCATAGAAAGAGCACTTATGAAATTTACAACATCCATTTCCAGCCCTTTCAATGATACTTATTCTAGAATCATACTGCATAACCCTTATCCATATTACTTTTTAAACCATAAAACTTTAAAATTCACTTACAGCACAAGCCTTTCAGAAGACATTTGCAAACACTCAAATGAAAATTATGTTTGCTTTCCTTCAAATCTCATACACCAAATAGATTATCAAAATTGCATACTGTCAGCCATACTTTCTAAACCCAACACTACAACTATAATACTTATCCCTACAAACTACCTTATAATCTTAAAGTCGGAAACTACACTTTAATCTCTTTTCCTTCTCCTATAATCGCTTCCATTTCTTGCTCTATGAAACAGCCGAAATTAGGCACAAGTGCATTATTCTCCCTCCCCCAAGGATGCACCCTGGTATCTGAAAATTACTCTTTTAAATATCCTCCACACTCTTCCCTGCAGACAAACTGGATTTCTAGAGACCCACAGTTTCCTGAACACCTAGAGACATCCCATGACTTCCTTCCCAATATAACTTCTTTCACCTCCAAGTTGAAATTGAAATCTATCCATCCACATTGGGACGCTTCGCTTGATAACATAAACAAAACTTTACAGACCCAGGAATTAATCAACATCCATTCCTTTTCCATATCCGGTTTTTCTATTTTTATTACTATTCTCTGTACGGAATCTACTATGTTTATATAAAACTCCGTCCGATTCAGGCAGTTCCTGCAGTCCCCCCAACAGCTCCTTCCGCAGTACCCAATATTCAGTACTATAAAAACTATTATATACTTTCACATATATATCTTCTATTTTGCTCATTTTAGTATTTTATTTTAGGATATAGTATTTGATTTTAGGATATAAAAATACCTATTAGCTATTCTATTATTAGTTTTAGCGGAATTTATATTTTTGTCCCTGTGGATATAATTCACCAGAATTTTCACTAAAAATTAACAGAGCACTTACTTCCCCTAATTCAAAAGCAGTACTATTTAGTCATTGTTTGTGTAAATCAAATTTAAAATCAAAAATGTAAAAAGGGTGTAGGAGTAAATTTCTTTGCATTTCTTTTCAAATATTTTCACTATCTAACCTATCTCTATTCTCTTTACCTTCTCACCAATCAAATTTACCCTAACTAAGATTTTAAGTGATAGATTACTAAAACCAAAAGGCAGAGTTATCTATGGACTATATATCAAAATCTTATTCAAAGAGCAAAAAAATCTTTGAAAACAACAAATTCAGGTAAGGCTAATGTAGATTCACAATTATACTTATATATCATTTTTTAAACCTTATATCTTTCAAAGATTTTTTTTGTAATTTAATCTGCTTTAGATTAAATTTTCGTCAATTGTGTAATCTATATAGGTCTCAACGAACGGGTTTGTTTGTTGCAAGTTCTTGATAACTCGTGCCTATCAATTGCAAATAACAATCAAACTGGGCCAACTCCGAGGCTATAGCAGTTAGAATATTTTGTGTACAGTATTATTAGTACAAATTTAACTTAAAATTAAGGTTTATTTGAACATAGGAAAATATTAGAGACGGTAGAAGCCACGTGGGCCTATCGAGACTAGCCTATGGGTGTTTTTGTCCTAAGTTTAGTTAGTCTTAGTGTAATTAATTCAAAATTTGGTATGAGAGTTAGGTAAGCAATGCATCATTGCCTAACCATTACATTACAGTGATTTCCTAAAAAATTCAAGCTCAAACTTAGGCCTAGGCCTAGGTCATTTTCAACCTCAAAATTTGTTTTTTGTGTGTGTGTGGTCTTCTAAACCCTTTCAAAATTCAAATCAAATAATTTGTCCTGGTGGTAAGCCATATCTCATTTTTCCTCAAAAAATTCAATTTCAAAGTTAGGCATTATAGGCCTAGATCACTTTCAACTTCAAATTTTTTTTTGTCTAATAGACCTTTTCAAAATTCAAATCAAATAATTTAGCCTGGTGGTAGGCTATCTTTCATTATTTCATCTTTCTTCAAGGTTTCATTTGTCCTTGGGTCATTCTAGCCAGGTTGGGGATTTTTGACCCAGAGACACAAGCCCTTCTTGATAGAGTTAATAAAAAATCTAAGCCTATAGTTCAAGCCATTTCATCCCTCAAGGCACAAGTAGATATTTATCTTAGTCAGATAGAGAATAGGCCTATAGATAATAATAAAGATAAAGATGCAGTTTATGTAAAGGATCTTGTAGAGGAAGTAGAGTCATTGTTAAAAGATATTAAACAAAAGGATACAAGTATAATAAAATTGTACAACGATAATGAAGTTGACTCCCTCATTCCTGAGCTTCATAATAAGGAGTTGTGTAGTCAGATTCAGTACCAATGCTCGATTAAATCAAAATTAAGTGAATTAAAATTTAAAGGGGATCAAAATTCAACCCCTCCAAAAAATTCTTGCTCTCATTTCAGTGAATCTGTTCTTAGAGCTATAGATTGTGGTTTCTTTGAGGGTAATGAAACTGATAAGTTTGCTTATAAAACTTTTATTTCGAAATTTAAGAGTTCCTTAGATTTACAGAAAAATTTAAGTGAATCCATTAAACTTCACTGCTTAAAAAATAAATTAAAGGGATATGCATACTCTCTGATTCAGAATCTTTCTATTAGTGATAATAATTATAATAAGGCTCTTGAACTTTTAGACAAAGAGTTTTTAGACGAAAAATTCATCATTGATGAAATCATTAAAAAAATCATATCTTTAAAACCAGTATTTGACCCAACATATAATGCGACTAGGGTTTACTTAAATGATATCAGGACATTAATATATGAACTTGAGAGTTATAACCTCAAATATCTTGAGGAGGCTACAGGATTAGTAGTACTTAGCCACATAGTTTTATCAAAATTACCTAATGTGGTAGTAAAGGAAATTACTCGCAAGTTAAATACCAATTACCCTGATCTAAATCAAATATTTAATGCTTATAATGAAGTTATCAAAAATATTGTTAAAACGTCAAATCATAATAAAGGTCAAATTTTCAATCAAGTCCCTTCCCATAATACTTATTCAAAAATTTAAAAATGTAAATACTTCAGATAAGCCCAATTTTAAATTTAAAAATAATGAAAGGACGAAAGTCCTTAAAATCTAATAATAGGCCTGATTCCAACTCTGCTTTGCAGAATTTCAAAACTCATACTAATGAAGTTAGTGGAAATGAAGCTTCTCATAGTATTGATTCTTCCACTTCTAAAATCAAAGGTTATTCAAAATCATGTAAGTTTTGTTCATCCCAAGGTCATGTGATGACCAATTGCAATGTTTATCAAACCTATGATTTAAGAATTAAAAGATGTAATGAAATGAGTCTATGCAGTAATTGTTCAAGTACTAAACATACTGCAGATCAGTGTCCTGGACTTGAGGAGCAACTTTCTTTCAGTTGCCAAGTTTGTAATAAAAGAAGTCATATTACAGCTCTTTGTAAGCAAAGGAAAAGTTCCACCCTCACAAATGTATGTCTTAGTTTTAGTCAAAGCACCAACAATTTATATTTGTTGCCATCAATTACTATAAGGATTGGTAGGGGTAAAGTTTCGGCTTCAGTTCGATGCCTAGTCGACTGTGGCTCACAGAGGTCCTACCTTTCTAAAAGAGTGCTGGACAAACTCAATATATCTGTAGAGAATCATCAAAGCACTCAATACGATATAAAAACTTATTTAGGTATCAGCACCCGCACTTTGAAAGAGACTGTTCTTGATGTATATATGGACCAGTCTTGTTTCACCCTTCCTCTTTTGGTTGATGAGGATCTTAAATTAAGTTACGAGATTAAGTTCGTAGATCAGGCTCTAATTAATTTAAAAAATAAATCTTACAAATTGGCTGATTCTGGCTATAAAGAGTCTAATAACTCATTTTTCGATTTGGATGCCTTAATTGGCATTGATTTAATAGAGTATTTCCCTCAACTAGAAATTGATTAAATGTATGAGTGGATCTGCTTTTAAGTTAAGAGATGGTTCTATTATTCCATTTGGAAATATTACTAATTTTATATACAATAATCAAATAAGAGTTTCAAATCCACCATCAGTTGTTCAAAATCAAAATCACATTCATGTTCAAAATCAAAATCAATTGCAGGTTAACCATACTTTGGTTAATGCAGTCTTAAACCCTGTACATTCTTATTTTAATCCTTTAAGCCATATTCTAAGTAATTCAGAGGTAGAGCAAGGATTAGAAAACATGTTCAAATTAGAGTCCTTAGGTATAGAAAGTATGCATAATAATAAATCTGAAGATGATTTGAAACAGATTGAAAAATTCAAAGGTAGTATAGAGTTCAAAGACGGAAAATATCATATAGATCTTCCATGGATTGAAGATAAACTTCCCTTGTTGCCATCAAACTATAACATTGCTCTTGCAGTACTTAATAGAGTTCATGAAAATTTAGAAAGAAAAGATTTAGTTAAAGCCTATGATGATGTCTTTCAGCAACAATTAGCTGATGGTATTATTGAAGAGTTCAGTGTATCTCCCTCTGAGTATAAAAATTATATTTGGGTTCCTCACAGACCTGTTATCAAAACTGATGAACAAGTATCAACAAAGGTCAGGCCTGTGTTTAACTGTTCTCTTAAAACTAATTCTTTACCATCTCTAAATGAGGCAGCCTATACTGGACCAGATCTTATGTCCTCCTTGTTAGGTCATTTATTCCGGTTCAGATCAAATCAGTTTGTTATGCTAGCGGACATTAAACAAGCCTTCCTTCAGATTAAGTTAAAATCTATTGAAGACCGCAATCGCTTTTGCTTTTTTTGGAAAAGTAATGGTCAGTTAAAGGCTTATCGATACTCAACCATAGTTTTTGGTTTCACATCCTCACCTTTCATCCTCAATTATATCATTAAGCATCATGCTCAGTCTTATAAGGATGATGCATGTACTCAGATTCTATTGAATAATTTTTTTGTTGATAATTTAATTATTAGTGGCAATGATCTACAACATTTAAAAGAACTTTATCATGAATGCAACAAAAGAATGGAAGATGGTGGTTTCCATCTTAGAAGTTGGGACTCTAATAATGATCAATTAAGAGCTATTATGGAAGGAGAGGGTAGAATAGTTCAACATCAGGAATCAGAAGATAAGGTTCTTGGATATCTTTTTAATCCTCTTACAGATAAGTTAAAACTTGCAAAATTTTCAGTAAATGCTGATGCAAATACCAAAAGATTGCTGTTATCTGCTGTGTCCAAGGTTTTTGATCCTTTAAATATCTTTTTACCCGTAACTTTAAGAGGTCGGTTATTAATTAGGAAATTATGGCAATTGGGTCTTCATTGGGATGAAAAGGTCCCTGCTGATGTTTTAGTTTCCTGGTCTTCTCTCTGTTCAGATTTAAATAAATTACATAATATTGAAATTGAAAGGTGTGCTTTCTCACCTTCTCCCTCAAACTCTTTATTCGTGTTTTGTGATGCTTCTTCATCTTGTTATGGTTTTGTCATCTATAGTATAGGTCAAGGTTCTAATTTAATATTCTCAAAGGCCAAGGTGGCCCCTCTCAAATCTAGGGCTTTGCCCTCTTTAGAGTTGTTATCTGTGTTCTTTTTTCAAGTGTATCAAATCAATATTATCAGAATTTCAAAATGTACAGTTCAAAAACATAAAGGTCTTTGTAGATGCTCAAATTGTCCTTTCATGGCTCCTGTCTGGAAAGGCAAAAAATAAAAATATTTTTGTTAACAATAGGCTCAAAGAAATTTATCAAATCAAAAATCAAGTTGAGCAAGAGTACAAAGTATCCATTTCTTATGCTTATATCAATACTGCTGAAAACCCAGCAGATCTGATTACCAGAGGTGTTACAACCTCTACTTTTCTTTCAAAATTGCCATTATGGCTAAAGGGTCCTTCTTGGATTCTTTTAGATCAATCTCAATGGCCTATTAGTAAACTTAAATGTTTGTCTGAGGCCAATAAGAAAGACTTTGCAATGTCACACAGCTGTGGTAGCTACTCAGTCTTTGTTACCATTTAAAGATTACTCAAGTGTGCATAGGCTTTATAAAGTAACTTCAAAAATATTCAAATTCATTAGCAGGAGTAAAGGGCTGGATGAAGATTGTGATCAGAAAGCCCAACTCTATTGGTTGAAGATAATGCAGCAGCATTGTTTTTCTAAGGAGATATTATTTCTCCAAAATCCTAAAAAGGATGAAATTCCACTGCTGGTCAATCAACTTAACTTATTCATAGATGATAAAGGCCTAATCCGATCCAAAGGGAGAATTGCCAAGACACTTTTATATAATGATGATGTGATAAATCCAATTCTTCTTGGCAAGGATCATCATCTCACTAGATTGATCATAAGAGACTTTCATTCAAGATGTCAACACTTGGGTGTTCAAACCACTATCAATTTTATCAGAGCTCATGGCTTCTGGATTACCAAGGCCAGGCAGGCTGTAAAAAATGTTTTGTCAGACTGTATAGTATGCAAAAAATTTAACAGTATACCCTTTAAATATCCAAAAATGACTAATCTTCCTCATCATAGAGTTAATTTTGTGCGTCCTTTTGAGCATACTGGCGTGGACTTTACAGGGCATCTCGTTGTAAAGATTAATGATAAGGAATTTCAAAAAATGTATCTATTAATTTTCACCTGCCTTAATATCAGAGCTATTCATGTTGATGTCCTTTCAGATATGTCCACTGAATCCTTTTTACTTTCATTCCAACGTTTCACAAATATATATGGCATACCATCCAATTTGTACTCAGATAATGCCAGGAATTTCAAACAAGGTGGAAATATACTGTTAGAATCTTTGTCTTCAAATATGTTCTCCGAACATATGCGTATCAATAACATCAAACATTACAAGATTCCAGTCTATTCCAGTTGGGTGGGATCAGTTTGGGAGAGAATGATACGAACAGTTAAGGGATGTCTCTATAAAACTATAGGTAAAGCAACCTTAACTTACTTTCAACTGTTAACAAGTATTTCAAATATCACCAATGTTATCAATTCAAGACCTTTAACCTATAGGTCATCAGATAATGATTTGGAAGTTATTGCTCCAAATTCCTTTTTGAAACCTTATGGCAATTCAAACCTCATATTCAATGAAGTTTCCACTATATGGAAAAAACTTCCTCCCTCACAACAAGACTTAGCCATAACTCTAACTGCTCAAGGTAGAGTTTTGGAGACTTTCAGGGAATTATGGTATGAGTCTTATCTATTAAATTTGCGCCAGACAAGTAGAAATCTCTATCAGTCAGAGTGGACCAACAGAATAAAGGTTGGAGATATAGTTCTGATTCACACACCTAACAAACCTAGACCCTTCTGGCTTTTGGGTAGAGTTCTGGAAGTCATTGTTGGTGATGACGATAAGATCAGGAGTGTGTTATTAAAAAGGGGAGATGGACAAACCTGTCACTATTCTATTTGTCATCTCTACCCATTGGAGTTATCTATTACCCACTCTGTCTCCAGTGGAGAAACTGATGCTGAGGCAAGCAGTGATCTCTCCAATTCAGATGGTCAAAACAATGAAAATACAGATCAAGTTGATCAATCAAATTCAAATTCAGTTATTCAAAGTAATAGTGATACTGCTATTGTAGATGTACAACCTTCAACTTCAGGTATAAATTCACCTCAACTTGACTCTCAACAGAATCAAATTGCTCCGCTCAATTCAGTCAAAGAAAGACCTCTTAGACAGGCTGCTGTCAAGTGTCAAGAATTCCTTCGCAGGAATTTATCTGATTTGTAAAAAACTTTAATTCTTTTAATTGCAATGGTTTTCATTGCAACTCTTCAGTGGGAGGATATAAAAACTATTATATACTTTCACATATATATCTTCTATTTTGCTCATTTTAGTATTTTATTTTAGGATATAGTATTTTATTTTAGGATATAAAAACTATTATATACTTCCACATATATCTCTTCTACATGTGGTATCCATTTTTCACTAAATTTCACTAAAAAATCACATTGTCTTGCGACAATTGTGGAATCACTTCTAATTCAAAGGCGGTACTATTTAGTCGAGTTTGTGTAATCAAATTTATAAAAATCAAAATGTAAAAGGGTATAGAGGTAAATTTCTTCATTTCTTTTCAAATATTTTCACTATCAACCTATCTCTATTCTCTTTACCTTCTCACCAATCAAATTTACCCTAACTAAGATTTTAAGTGATAGATTACTAAAACCACAAGGCAGAGTTATCTATGGACTATATATCAAGATCTTATTCAAAGAGCAAAAAAATCTTTGAAACAACAAATTCAGGTAAGGCTAATGTAGATTCACAATTGTACTTATATATCACTTTTTAAAACCTTATAGTACACTGTTCTTCAAAGAGCTCCAATACCAAAACCCAAAACAACTTTACCCGTTTACCCCGAAATAGAGCCAATTTACTCTAATCCATCGGCAAAAATTGCATAAGACAGAAAATTTTTTTATGGCAGGAGAACTCTATACCGAAAGGTTCCTTTCGTATAGACTGCAGAAGAAAGCATGCTTTACTTCCTAATCCATTTATCTTTTTTTTCTTTCCCGGTTTCCAAAAAAAAATATACACATAACATATCCCCCTTTTATTTTTAAAATTTTCTGATTTGTCTAAAACCATCGCGTGACTTCTCCTCCCCCACTCTCTCCCTTTTTTTTTCTCTGATAAAGTTTTTTTTGAGTTTCCAATTCACATGTTTATAATTACTATTCCTAGCTACTTTATCTCTGCTTTGTTCAACGGTTTTTACATCTTTCAGAATCCCTATTTATATATTCTTTAATATAACAACTCGTTAAAATTTATTTTTTCACAGAAATCTTTCAATATAAATTAACACCCGTTTTTCCACGTAAGACATTTGAGACACCCTCCCCTTTTACGGGATACAATCTCTCCTCCTCCCCCTCTCCCTTCCGACCGGCTAAATTTTTCTACAAGCATCACTTATAATTGTAAGAGATGTTTGATAGATGTGCTCCTCCGTACTCCACTTCTTCTGAATTTTAGCTGGTATGTTAACCGGATTTATTATTTTTTTGGTTTTTAGTAAATATCATTTATTTATCAAGATAGAATTAATAGAACTGTTCTTTATTCTTTTTAAAACATTTTTGGGAAAATTTCTCCCGAATACCCTAGAGTTAGAATTTGTTAGGGGAGAGAAGTGGAGCCCTAGTATAGTTTTATGTAACGGGCAGTGAGGTAGAGCCCTAGTATAGTTTTATGTAACGGGCAGTGGTAGAGCCCTAGTATAGTTTTATGTAACGGGCAGTAAGGTAGAGCCCTAGTATAGCTTTAAGTAGCGGGCAGTGAGACCTAAGTAGTTATTTTCAAATATTTTTTTGATTTTTTTGATATAGTCCTATTAGTTCCAGAAAATTACTTAATGTAATTTTTTCTAGTCTGGTTCACTGCATATAATTTTCTCTTTATAGGCCTTTTGATGTGAAAAGCGATTTCAGGATGAAACAGCCAAGATGAACATTTTTTTGTTTGTTTATACTACTTGAAATAATCCTTTTACAAAGTTTTATTTGCAAGTAGAAAACCTCCGTTTCGCCTGTAGTTATATACTTTAAATTTTCTTTTATTCACTACACCAAACCAAGCAAAAGGCTATTTGGAGTGACAAAACAGACAGTCTTTTACCTCACTAAGATGAATTTCCGTTTTTCTCGAAGACTTTAAAATTTTATTTACCAAAATTTTATTCTCTTCCTAAAAGTTAATCTTAACATTAGTATCGAAGTTTTTGATACATCTATGCTTAGTAAGGTTTTATTTTTTTGTAATTTTGAAAGAAAATTTTAAAGGTTTGTTACTTGAAAATTTCTTTGCCAAAGGTCTGTAATTTTTATTGAAAGAATTTGGAGTTATTGCACAGTTTTCATTTTTATTTATCTTATTCGTAACCTTTGGAAAATCTGTTCGTCAGCTAGATATGCAGGTCTTAAGAATAAAGAGTGTGCTGGTTTGGTTAAGTTTTATAAGTAACAAAAAACTTTAATAGTTTTTTTAAAACGGTAAAAGTTTAGAGTAAAATTTAAGAGACGTTTTAGGGTTTTATAAGTAACAAAGATTGTAACAAAAAAAAACTTTAATAGTTTTTTTTTAACAAAACGATGATCAGGTTATATTCAGATTTTTGAGTAATGTATTTCATTTTTTTATGTTTTGAAGGAGCTATGTTTTAGAAATTTTTATAGAATTTTTAGTGGTTTTGAAAATTCTCTTTTTGACACATTCTTATGAGTTTGTTTTTTTGTAAAAAAATTTGTAACAACGATATTTGGATTTTTGAAAAATTAGTTTTTTGTAACAAAACTGGTAACACCGATATTTCGATTTTTGAGTGATAAATTTTATTTTTTTTATTTTATATGGTTGAGAAATGTTTTTTTTTTGTAACAAAATTTGTAACAACGATATTTGGATTTTTGAAAAATTAGTTTTTTTTAACAAAATTGGTTTATAGAATTTTTATAGTCCACCAGTGTTTCGAGAACACCAGTTGTTTTGAAATTCTCCTTTGATACAATCTTATGAGTTTGGTTTTGTTTTATTCACCATAGTCATAAATAAATGTTTTTAAAGTCTTTGGTTCTTTTGAGGTTTGGTAATGGTTAAAAATCCTTTTTGGGTCTTTTGCTGTTTATACTTATTCGTACCAGTTATTTTAGGTTTCATGTAAGCCTTATTCTTGTAATTTATATATATATATATATATATATATATATATATATATATATATATATATATATATATATATATATATATATATATATCTCACAAAAATATATAAATAAATATATATATATATATATATATATATATATATATATATATATATATATATATATATATATATATATATATATATATATTTAATATACGATACATATATATATATATATATATATATATATATATATAAATATATATTTTCATTTTTTAATATTTTTTATGTTCTTATATTAATTCCAAATAATTGTATTTTAGGCATCGAGTAGTTGGACTGAAAATAAAGAATTGTCAAAAAAAGTTTCCGTTGCACAAATTAACCTCCAAGGCTAGACTAAATTACACACCAAAGCCTGTGAAACATATTCAACTGGTTGTTTATAATGTAAATTAAAGCCCAGTAAATCACTTGTAATCTTTTAAATATATATGATGGAATAAAAGTGTTTTAACAGAGGTATATATATATATATATATATATATATATATATATATATATATATATATATATATATATATATATATATATATATATATATATATATATATATATATATATATATATATATATTTAATATATATATATATTATATGCTAATAATAATAATAATATATATATAATAATAATATATATATATAATAATAATAATATAACAAATAAAATAAAAAATATTTATTTAATATCTATCCAGAATATGATAAATATTATATTTGTATGGGATAACTATTACAATTTATTTGTTCCGTTACTGCACATATATATATATATATATATATATATATATATATAATATATATATATATATATATATATATATATAACATATATATATATAATATATATATATATATACTCTATATATATATATATATATGTGTGAAGTGATATTGTGTGTGTGAGTGCGTGTGTGTTTCAAAAAAGAGAGCATTGATGACCGTAAAGCATTAATCTAGAAAAATCAAAAAATTTTACAATTATTTTTAAAAAGTTATGTAACTTACTTTTACAATTTTATTTAAAAAGAAAGTCCAAATTTATCAATCACCTTATTATTAAAATTATTATTAAAATCGATCGAAAGCATTGCTAACCCCATGGTGTTTCTAAGAAAGGTTTTAATCCTTTTTAAAGTAGAAAAATATCACTCAACTTCGGACGTTGTCATCGGAATGGTTATTAAAAATTTTAATAGTTTCACACTTTCACTAAAAGTGGCTTCCAAGTGATTTTCAGTAATGACATCAAATAAAGCTATGGCTTCAGACATAGAACGAAATTCTTCTAGGTATATATTAAAGATAGTTCTGTTTTAAGTTTGTTTATGTCAATGAAAGTGTACACTTTACAGGTTTCATTTACATTTTTCTCAGGAAAGATGGGATCATACTGAGGAAACATTTCCGGCAGAAATAACGTGGCAACAATTAAATGTCGTGAGAACGTAGAATCTATCTTTTATCTGACAAATAATTATGTCACATATCTCTTTAGCCTCTTGATTTAATTCGGAGATATCCGTTTTTCTTCTCTTTTCCAAGTTTTGTATTGTCTCCTGGGACTCTTCCCTTATTAAAAGAATTTTCCACTCAAAATTATCAATGAACATCTTGATACTGAGGGGATCAGTGACCCTTTTTTGCAGCCGGCCATAAAAAAGTCTACTGATTTTATGAAAAAAAGAATGCCAGAATTTGAAATTATTACCCTCAATAATTTTAATGTGACCTGACGCAAGGTTAATTGTATTTACGTCTTGAAATTCATCCCCATTTAATATAATATTAAAACATTCTTTTATTTCGTCAATATTTTCAAAAACTGTATTACAGATCTTGAATGAAAGTTCCACCTGGTTGAGATTGAGCGAGGTAGCAAAGATTTTTGAAGATGTTATCCTTCCCACATCATTTTTCAAAGCTTTACGTAAAGCAAAAAATACATATTACAATAAAACCAACACTAAATCAACACCTTTAAATCTTTTCTCCCCTTACCTACACAAATACATAACTCTGTTAAAAAATCTTACCAAACACCATCAATATCACCACCTCCAATACCCTCCCTTTTAAGTACATTCTCAAACCTCACACACATCATAATCCCTCTACTTCACAATGCATTTACAAGATCCCTTGCCTTAACTGTAATAGCTCTTATATTGGAGAAACTCATGACTTCCATCACAGACAATATTAACACAAATATGATCTTACAGACAACCCACTCTGCCCTAACCATACATAGAGCCTCCCAAAACCAAACAATAGATATCACTCACATGACACCTATAATTAACATAGAACATCTACACCTTAGAAAACTTACCGAATCTTTCTGTATAAACAACACAAAAAACTTTAACATACAAAAAAACGAGCTCCTAATTGATCCCATCTTAAACAACATCTTAAACTCCACACCATTTTTTAAGAAATTAATCCCAAAACTTTCTAATATTACTTGATTTTTAGATTCTTTATATTAATTAGTTAATTTTTAGATTTATAATTTAGTTCTTTATGTAACACATCTGACAGAGGGCCTCGTTAGGCTGAAAGCTAATGTGAATAGACTCTACTAAATAAATTAGTACAATATTTTAAAAATTTAAAAGGATTTTGAAATCCTTCCTTTAGTTTATTTTTTACCTTAAAGGCATTTACCATTATAAATATTATAAAGCGCGAAACTTACCTTTATATGTATATATATATATATATATATATATAATATATAAATATATAATATAATATAATAATATATATATATATATATAATATATACAATAAATACTTATATATATGTATATATATATATATATAATAATAACTAATATATATATATATATATATATATATATATATATATATATATATATAACTGCTATATATTTCGTCTTTTCTCACTATATATCTATATATATATATATATATATATATATATATATATATTATTTCAGTGAAGAATTATTTTTAAATAAGTTGAAACTTAACAAAATTGAGCTTCACAACTAAAAATAAAATCAATTCCTTATTTTAAACAAAATTATATTATTATTTTATTATTATTATTATTATTATTATTATTATTATTATTATTGTGTGTGTACAAAATTCAATTTAACAAAATATAGGGAAACAAAAAAAGTTAAAATTTTGGGGTTGGGATAGGGGTTTTATGGGGGTATGACGTAATTGTGAGGGATGGGGGAAAAGCTTAAGAGGAAATTTGTCTCCAATTAATTTACTACTTTTTGATATATATATATATATATATATATATATATATATATATATATATATATATATATATATATATATATATATATATATATATATATATATATATATATATATATAACAACCTTATATGCTATATATATATGCTAACTATAACTACTTCGCTATATATATATATATATAACTTAAATATATATATATATTTATTCTTACACACGCTTCACTATCGTCATACATACTTTTGGAATCAAAAGTATGTATGACGATCAAGTAATCAGCTGATGTAAGAATAAATGTGTGTCAATGGTGATTGGTTGGGATTAGCGGAGTGAGACAGGGTTGTGTGATGTCTCCTTGGTTTTCAATTTGTATATGGATGGGAGTTATGAAAGAATTCGAGGTAGTGGGGATAGCAGGAAATGGTGTTAATGATGGAGAATGGAGGAGTGGAGGGTGCCCTACCTATTGTATGCAGGATGATTTGGTTCTGTGTGGCGAGTTCTGAAGGAGAGTTTGAGAGGATTGGTGGAGAGATTTGGCAGGGTATGTAAAAGGAGGGGTTTGAAAGTAAACGTAGATAAGAGTAAGGTTATGGTTGTGGTGAGACAGTCCTCAGTGTGTGAGAAGTTATGTTAGATGATGAGCAGATGGAGCAAGTGTCTGAGTTTTAAATATTTAGGGTATGTGTTGGATGAGAAGGGAACGGATGATGCAGAGTGTAGTAGGAAAGTTGTGAATGGTAGGAAGGTGGCTGGTGCAATTAAATTAAATCATTAGTGAATGTAAAGGGACTAAGTCTTGAGTGCGCTAGAGTCTTACATGAGAGTATGTTGTTACCTGTGTTATTGTATGGTAGTGAGACTATGGTCTGGAATAAGAAGTATAGATCTAAAGTTCAATGTGTTCAGATGGACAATCTTAGGGGCATGCTTGGTGTGAAAAGGGTAATAAAGGAAGTGAGAGGAATGAACGTATTAGAGTGATGTGTGGTGTGAAAGGGGGGTAAATGAGAGAATAAATGAAAGTATGTTGAGAATGGTTTTGGTCATGTGGAAAGAAGGATGAATGAAAAAGTCAGTTGGTTAAAGCGGATGTATAGTGGAAGTGTGTTGGGAACCGACCGGCTAAGAGACCGAAGAGAAAGTGGATTAAGTCGGTGCGGTGAACGGATGTCTGAAGGAGAGAAATGTGCGTGGGTTTGGCAGAGGCGAGAATAAAGGTGCATGATAGGAGAGAGAATGGCGGGGTTTTGTATGGGGGCATGGTTGTGGCCCTCTGGGCCAAGGGATGAACCCTTACATTGACGATTACCATAGTGAGGGTCCGTCGCGGTCCCTTGATGCTGCTCTAAGGTGGATTTTCTGTCTGTGACGAGCTCTCACTAATTAATGGTACAGAGGGCGCGTAGAGCTGGGCTTTCTTTTCGACGTTTGTCATGTTTCTCCTACTGCTTTCTTTTCCGATGCTTGTACAGCACCTTACCCCCAATCTTGGGCAAAGAGGAAGGAATTGCTGGGAGAGGAAAGAAAGAATATATATATATATATATATATATATATATATATATATATATATGCTATATAACCTTATATATATACATATATATAGCAACAATAATATCCATATATATATATATATATATATATATATATATATATATATACTATACTATACTATATATATATATATATATATATATATATAAAAAAAATTGTGTCAGAGATAGAACGATAATTAAATTTTCAATAAAGTACTCAATATCACATCTCTATTCACCATATTATAGGCTTAGTATTATTATTATTATTATTCTCGTGTATAGGCTTATACAGTATATAATATAAATTGTATATAAATATCTACATATAAGCCTCCTTATATACAATTTCAATATAAAATTCATATACACTTTTAATATTATTAATAATTATTAATAAAGATAAAAATAGGAAACTAACAGACACACTTGGCAAGCCGGCGGACGAAGACTAAGCAAATATAATTTTTTTTTTTAAACCGAATTCCTTTGCATATCGTTCATTTTTCAAAACGTGAGTTGAAGCATACCTTGCAACGACGTTTTAGATATTTGGCTAGTGGTAAATACATTTCTACATTTTCAAAATATTTCGTTCATTAGCATGAGGGTATTCGTTTTAAAAAGTTGCATTATTATTGCAACGAGAATAGTCAAGCCTTATGTAGACGACGTTATATATGTATATATATATATATATATATATATATATATATATATATATATATATATAAATATATATATACATATATATATATATAACTGCTGCTATATATATACACTATATATATATATATATATCAGGGGCATAACCAAGGGGGGCTGAGGGCTTGCATTTACTCAAACCCTTTCGACAGTGAGAAATTTTGCAGCAGAAAACAATCTGCAAACACTTACACACATATATTTCGCTCTAGGCAGCACCTATCCCTATAATAACAACAACATATATATATACTCACTATATATATATATATATATATATATATATATATATATATATATATATATATATATATAGCACCAATATATATATATATTAGATAATATTGCTCTTATTCAGAAAAAAAATCGAAAGCATAGACAAACAACTGGACCTCAAATAAGAAGAAAACTGTGGCGAAGGAAAATGAAGAGCTTGTACCGTGGTGAAGCTATACGTTTATGGCTCAAGTGACTCACAGACGGCTGTGAATTATCAACTCAGCTGAAAATGACTGAAAATTTTAAAAGCCTTCTTAGGTTTCGAGCAAATGGAGGTGACCAGGTTTTGAAGACCCACTCTTCTATCGTCCAAAAATTTAATGTATACGAGTCCGATACAGAATGAAATCATACAGTCATTAGTCAGCTTATAAAAAGGAAAATAGTGGAAGAGTTAATAAAAACAATTTTTCAGCATTAGATGATGAAACAACGGATATTTCCCAAACAGAACAGTTTTCACTTTGTGTTAGGTACGCGATTGGTGGTGATGGAGGTGATACTCCTTTACTTTTAAGAGAGGATTTTCTATCATTTGTTCCGGTTTATGATATCTCAGGGAAGCATTGGCAAATGTAATTTTGGAGGAGACTCGTCTATCTTGGTTTAAAAAACTCTAAAATTTAAGAGGCCAAGGATATAATGGAGCCTCTTCCAGCAGGGCGAATTCCGAGTGCAATCTGTTATTCGGAATGGGTATCCTAAAGCTCTATACACACACATTAATGTAACACATTGTTTAAAGTATCTATGTCTCTCAGACTCTTCAAAAATCAATTAGAAACGTCTTAGGATTCATCTCTGAAATATGCACTTTTCTTCGAGTCCGAAGCACACAAAACTTCTGGAAGATAAAATTAAGAGTTTTCTAGTAACCAAATAACAAGAGGATCAAAAAAATGTGCGAGACCAGATGGGGTGTGAACGGCATGAAGCGGTTTCCTTTTTAAAGAGACTCTTGAGCAAATACTTGCATCATTCTTGGAAGAAATTAAAGAATGGCCTGGTGAATTATCACAGAAAGCTACTTCGTTGTTAAATTCAATCAGTAATTTGAATTTTATAATAACATTATTCGTTTTAAGTAAATTTCTTGGAATAATCCCTACACCTTGTCAAAATAGTTACAGAGTGTCCATTTGGACATTGTCAGTGCAATAAACTTAGTGAAAGACATTATTCAAACTTCTTGAAAAAGATAGACATAATGCAGAGCGCAGAGTTTAAAACCATATTCACACAAGCTAAAAATGTATGCGACAGCTTAGGTATTGAAATAACAATTCCAAGAACTACGAAGTTCCAGAAACATCGTTGTAATGTGCCTACATCAGATCCCGAATCATATTATCGCATCTCAGTTTTTATTCCGTTTATTGATGATCTGATTTTTTCGTTGACTGATCGATTTCTCTCGCATGAAACCACTATCATTTCACTTCAGTATATTTTACCAGAAATTGCAATGTACCTTATAAGCATATTAAAAAAGCATCCTCTTTTAAAAAGACGACCTTCAGACCGTCACGAGGATACACACTAAAAGGAGAGTGGTGTCTCTGGCAGCGTAAATGGCTGATAGAAAATGAAAAACCAAAAACTGCGATCGGTGCTTTGGCTAGAGTGTGAGAGAAAGTAAAATAACTATGCTACTCTCTGAATATCTTAGCAGTATTGCCTGTATCCACCACTAACAGTGGAAAGAACTTATTTTTCAACATTAAGGCGTTTGGCAATATTTACGGAATAGTTTTTGGAGAGGATCACATTAGGTCTTGCTTCACTGTCAAATCATCGAGATCCCTCACTTTAAGTCCACCCAATGAAAATATATTTGAATCACCCTCAGTCAAAACGCAAAGGAAACTAGAAATTGACCTCATAAAACGATGGTAAGTTAATTATGAAATTATATATATATATATATATATATATATATACCACCTTATATATATATATATATATATATATATATATATATATATATATATATCCTATTTTATTGTTCTTCTATGATAACTATATATATATATATATATATATATATATTAAAAAATAATAACAATATGATTAGTGATTCAACTTACAACTCTCTTTTTTCTTCAGGGGCCAAACCTGGTATATTATATGGTTTACCCAAAATACATAAACCAGATTGCCCTATCCGTCCAATTCTATCAGCTATAGGTACATTGAATTACAACTTATCAAAATATTTTATTCCTATTTTGGATAACTTAACAAAGAATATTTATTCGATTAAGGATACATTTTCTTTTGTTGATGAAATTGTTAATTTCCAGAATGCAAATAATTATGTCATGGCAAGTTTTGACATCACAAATCTTTTCACAAATGTACCTCTAGATGAAACTTTGAATATTATTACTAAAGAACTTTTTGATCACAACTCAACTGTTAACGGTTTGGATTTGAAAAGCTTTTATGAATTACTCTCCATGTCCACTAAAGATATTATATTTATGTTTAATAATAAATTCTACAAACAGATTGATGGAGTTGCGATGGGAAGCCCATTGGGCCCGACCCTTAGCAACATCTTCATGTGTAACTTTGAAAAATTATGGATTGCTAATTGCCCATCTAACTTTAAACCAAAATTTTATAAAAGATATGTAGATGATTCATTCCTTCTTTTCGAATCTTCTGAACATGTTAATATGTTTAAAGAATATCTGAATTCAAAGCATCCTAACATTAAGTTTACAGTTGAAACAGAAAAAGAAAACTCACTGGCATTCTTGGATGTTAAAATATATAGAGAGAATAATAAATTTCCTTAGAATAATGAAAACCTACGTATTCCGGATTAATAACAAAATTTAACTCATTTATCCCATTCATGTTTATAGTATAGTGGAGGGTGCAGAAGAATATATACTTTAGGGATGAGGTTATTAGTAAGGAGGAGGTAATGGGTAGGGTGAGAAAGTTGAAGAATGGTAAATCTGCAGGTATAGATGAAATTACTAGTGAAATGATCAAGAGCGGAGGCGAGATGGTGATTGATTGGATTTGGAAGTTGTGTAATAAAGCGTTTATGGAGGGTATAGTTCCAAGGGATTGGAGGAGAGCGGTAATAGTACCCTTGTATAAGGGTAAGGGAGAAAAGGGGAACTGTAGAAATTATAGGGAATAAGTTTATTGAGTGTTGTAGGGAAGGTATATGCTGGTATTTTGGTCGAAGAGTGCGTCGAGTGACGAGGGACCGATTGGTGAAGAACAAGGTGCGTTTGAAACAAATGATTGATGTGGATCAAATCTTTATTGAAACAAATGATTAGAAAAATGAGGAAGAAGAATAAATTGTATTTAGAGGTTTTATGGATTTGCAACAAGCGTGAATAGAGTTAATAGGGAAGCGTTATGGCAGGTGTTGGGTGACATATGGTGTTGGTGGTAGGCTTCTGAATGGAATCAAAAGTATGTATGACGATAGTGAAGCGTGTGTAAGAATAAATGGTGTCAATAGTGATTGGTTTAGGATTAATAGCGGAGTGAGACAGGGTTGTGTTATGTCTCCTTAGTTTATTCAAATTTGTATATGGATGGGTTATGAAAGAATTTGAGAATTGGGGATGGCAGGAAATGGTGTTAGAATGGTGGAGAATAGAGTTAGGTGGAGGGTGCCCTACCTATTATATGCAGATGATTTGGTTCTGTGCGAATCTGAAAGAGAGTTTGATGGGATTGATAGAGATTTGGCAGGGCGTATTGTGAAAAGGAGGGGCTTAGTAAACGTGGATAAGAGTAAGGTTTATGGTTGTGAGAGTGAGGACACTCCTCAGTGTGAAGTTATGTTAGATGGTGGCGTAGCTAGAACAAGTGTCTGAGTTTAAATATTTGGGATATATATGTTGGAAAAGGGAA
>JABUQX010144989.1:2500-17500 GCA_015478945.1 Trachelipus rathkii | reverse complement strand
GAAAATTCTACAAATTTAAGAGTACAATGAAAAATGCAATTTATTATAATTCATTTGCATAATAAGTTAAACAAGAGACAAGAAGAAACCATAACTACAGAAAAGTTTTCTAATATAAACTTCGGTTTATATATATTCTTTCTTTCTTTCAGCTTCCCCTCAGATTGTGGTGGGGTGCGCAAACCTACAATGGAAACAGAATAGCTTAACATAAGTCGAAAAAGAAAGTGCCCCCACCCCCTCCCCCAATCATACCCTAAACCAAAAGTGAGAGCTCGTAGATCCCAAAATCCACCATAGAGCTTTACCCACAAAGACTGACCCCCACTGTGGTATCCAGTCAATGTCAGGGTTTATTCCCCTAAACCAGGCCTACAACCATACCCCCCCCCATCACAAAACCACTCCATTTATCATTCTTCAGCTTGCGCTAAATTCAAATTTCTTTCCTTCAGGCACTTTTTATTGACTCAATCTAATTTTTCTTAGGTCTCCGATTGGTGGGTCTCAGGCACACTCACTTCTATACATCCCCTTAACCAGCCGACTATCATACATCCTTTCCATATGACCAAACCATCTTAATACAACCTCGTTTATTCTCTTATTCACGCCTTCACACCACAAAATTCCTTAACACTTTTATTCCAAATTTTTAAAATTATTCTCACACCTAACATACCCCTAAGATTATCCATTAAACAGACTGCACTTTAGATCTATACCTATTATTCCACACCAAAGTTTCGCTTTTATACGTTAGCACAGGTAACAACATAACTAATGCAGAATCCTAGTGCACTCAAGATTTAATTCCCTTGCATTTGCAAAAGATTTAATTGCATTAGCCAACTTCCTACCACTCATAAATTCTACTAAACACTGCATCATGTTCCCTTTTCATCCAACATATAGCCTAAATATTTAAACTGATACTTGTTCCAGCTCTTTATCATACAACATAATTTCACACTGCGAACTCTCTTTACTCACCACTATCACCTTACTCTTTATCTACATTTACTTTCAAACTTCCTCCTTTTATAAACCCTGCCAATCCTCTCAAATTTCTTCAGATTCACCACACAAAAATCAAATCATCTGCGTTCAATAAGCAGGGCATCTTCCACTCTCTTCCATTCTCCATAGTCTAACCTCCTCTTCTGCCACTCCTAGCTTCAATTCTTTCTCATCACATCCATATACAAATTAAATAGCCGTGGTGACATAAATACAAAACTATTACCTCACTCCACTATTATTACTAAACCATTCACTCTCCACTCCATTTATTCTTGCACACGATTCACAATCCTACAAACATACTTTTGATTCCATTCATAAGCCTACCACCAACACCATATATCACTAACGCCTGCCACAGAGCTCCCCTATTAATATTGTCATAAGCCTGCTTCAAGTCCATAAAACCTAGGTATAGTAATGTTTGTCTTCTCTCTCTTATTTGATTCAATTTAAAAATTTGATCTACACATCCTCTATCACTTCTAAATACACCTTGTTCTTCAACAATTAGCCCCTTCAGTCACTCGACACAATCTTTCAACCAAAATACCAGCATATATTTACCCTACAGCACTCAATAAACTAATTCTCCTTTAGTTTCTGCAGTTCCCTTTATTTCCCTTACCCTTATATGATGGTTGTTGAGGCCGTAGTTCACGGAGGAATATTCTGGCACTTCCGCGTGTCTATGTAACTTTCAGTTTTTTCCCAAAATTTCTGCTCAGTCTGTGTTACCAATGAAAGAGGGAAACGTAAGTTGTGTTTGGGTTTCATTTGTTTAATTATTTATTCATTGGATATTATGTACCTGTTCCATTTATTATGTATGTTTCTGTTAGTAAATTCATAAATGGAATTGAGTGTATTTATACCAGGTCACTCGTAACATAATAGCCAAAATATAGTTGCTAGGTGCCATTAGCTGGGCTCTCACAGTAACTTATTCCTTTGAAAGTGGACAAAGCCTTTCATGCTTAAGCAATCAAATAGAAGGAATCAAAGAAGTCGAACAAGATAGGGAAATCTAAAAATCTGGGCATCGCAACTATAAACTCGAAGCAGCTTCGATATTTGGTAAATCAAAAGAGACAAATGAAACCAAATGCAATACAAAGAAAGTTCCTCATCTCGACAAATTTGTCTATTCATGCTCAAGGAAAATCCCACGCTCTGAAATCTGTCGCAATCACAAACTCAGAAAAAAGCTCCGCCACGAAATCTGCTCAAAATATTCTTATGATCCTAATCCGAAGGATAATAACTCGTCTTTGGGACTTCCATTAACTGGAACCGAAAGCAAAGTTTCGCCTTTTGCTCAAAGGAAAATAACCTACCTAGACTAAAGGGAGAAAAAGGAGTTCTCAAAGGAATTATAAATTTAGAAATTTCCCTTTTCGCTAAAGGGAGAAGAGTGAAAACACAACTTTCAACGCTAACTTAGAAAATAAAATTTATTATTATTATTATATTGTGCTGTTATTTGTTTCTTATAATAATTCCATATTAATTATTATTAATATGTAAGGGGTATTTATTCTTGTTATAGTGTATAGTGTTATGGTCAGTGTTACAACTTGAGACGTAACATAGTGATAAGAACCAATATTTAGCTTTTTTTTTTTTTTTTTTTTTTTTTTTGCGACTCCCGAACCCCAGCACTAGTATGTGACTTTGCCACATGCAGAAATCTTTAGTCTTTCTCCTATCTCCTCATTTTGGAATTAATCGTCTATATCTTTCAATCCTCTTTCTCCGCCACAGTTTCTATACCCATTTTTCCTTTTTTTTTTTTTTTTTTTATTATTTAGCGAGGTAGATGAACGTCACTATGCCTTACCATATGGAAGGGCTTAACGTCATCACGCCGTTCATGGTGGTACTAGCCTAGCATCCAAATAAGGTCCTTACCACTTACATTCTGGAAACTGCCACTATAAAAGAGAGCCCTACTTACTTTCCCTAGCACGGTTCTCCGGGCACAAATCTCATGGATTTAAACAAAACCGTGGGGAGGGCACTAAATTTAATACAACTATGAAAACGAATAAATTAATGATTCTTTCGGTAAATACACAACGATAAATGGCCAACGATTTTTGGAAAATACTTTGGAACATTGACTCCACGGTACCATGGAAGGCTCTATTTAACGATCTCGTTTTATTATCTCTCGACGTCCCAGGTGCCCAAACGGTTTAGGCGACCTCAAATAGGCGCCCCCTTTCTCGTCCTAGTCGTTGGTTCACTCACTTGTCTACTCCATGCGCGCTCCCCCAGCCCAGCCGGGCACCGCCAGCGGACACATCATTACCGATGTACTATTGCTGCGACCCACCACGACCAAACATGCTTGCCGAGCTACATGTAAATATCATTCAGCAATTCCCTTGGGAAGAAGTTTTAGTAGTTGAAGGGCTTAGCTGTGCGGAAATGAAACGGATCCTTTCTCGTAATCAGGTTCTTCATGTCATTCTTAACGTCTCTTAGGAATGGCCTATTTTTGCCACTTCTGATGAGAAACAATTCCAAAGGCAATATTTAGCATGCCTTAGAGCAAAACAAAGACACCACTTTCATTCTGCAATCTCAGCTTGAAAGGGTTCCTGTTGCAAATGTATACAGGTTTTCTAATAATCGAGACTCGCCTGGAGACAATAGAATTAGTAGCTTGCTGCTAATCTTAAATACTCCTTTTCCACCAACAAAGGGTGAAGTGGGTTTTACAAGCTACAGTGTCCCGTACGTTTATTCCCAGACCAGACGTTGCTTCAAGTGCCAGCAGTTTGAGGCCATCCTCGAAAATACTGAGGACAACATGTCATATGCCAAAAGTCTGCGGAGAAAATTTTACATTCCCTGCGAAAACACACTTCACTGCAACAACTGTGGGGGACCCCACAGCGCCTCTTCCTTAAAATGCCCGTTCTACCTGTTTGAACAGGAGGTATTTTTAGAGTTATGTACCATGCAAAATTGAGGAAGATGTCATTCTAGCTCAAAGACAAATATCATACACGACTAAGTCAAACCTCCATGTGTTAACCCCCGATACAACCCATTTCAGAACTCCACCCTCCAACTTCAGCGGGACATGTAATTGCTGCAACCTGCCCGCCTAAATTAACGAGTACTCAAATAGTCCGAAAGCAGCCTGCGATCCAATCTCAAGTCCAAGATGCTGCTAACCACCCTACCACGAGTACTGGTTTTCGTCTGACTATTAGCGAGCCTAATTCTTCTCACCATCAACATACTCGGCGAGAGTTCCCTGCCGAGAACCTATGTCCCCTGTCTTCCCGATGAGTTCGCCGAGATTGGTAGAGAGATTTGGCAGGGTGTGTAAAAGGAGGGGTTTGAGAGTAAACGTAGATAAGAGTAAGGTTATGGTAGTGAGTGAGGACAGTCCTCGGTGTTAAGTTAGATGGTGAGCAGCTGGAACAAGTGTCTGAGTTTAAATATTTAGGATATATGTTGGATGAAAAGGGAACGGATGATGCAGAGTGCAGTAGGAAAGTTGTGAATGGCAGGAAGGTGGATGGTGCAATTAAATCATTGGTGGATGTAAATTGACTAAGTCTTGAGTGCACTAGGGTCTTACATGAGGGTATGTTGTTACCTGTGTTAATGTATAGTAGTGAGACTATGGTCTGGAATAAGAGGTATAGATCTAAAGTTCAACGTGTTCAGATGGACAATCTTAGGGGAGTGTTAGGTGTGAAAAGAATTGATAAAATGAGGAATGAACGTATTAGAGAGTTATGTGGTGTGAAGAAAGGAGTAAATGAGAGAATAAATGAAAGTATGTTGAGATGGTTTGGTCATGTGGAAAGGATGAATGATAGTCGGTTGGTTAAGCGGATGTATAGTGGTGAGTGTGTTGGGAATCGACCGGCTGGGAGACAGAAGAAAAAGTAGATTGAGTCAGTAAACGAATGTCTGAAGGAGAGAAATGTGAGTTTGGCAGAGGCGAGAATAAAGGTGCATAATAGGAGTGAATGGCGGAGTTTTGTGAGGGGGTATGGTTGTGGCCCACCTGGGCCAGGGGAACCCTACACTGACGATATGCCATAGTAAGGGTCCGTCGCGGTCCCGTGAAGCTCTAGGGTGGATTTTCTGACTGCGACGAGTTCTCACTAATAGGTATAGAGGGGGCGGTAAGGCTGGGCTTTCTTTTCGACTTGTGTCATATTCTTCTACTACTTTCTTTTTCAAATTGCACGCACCTTACCCCCACCCCAGTCTTGGGGAAAAAAAAGATGATAATGATGATGATGATTTTATATATATATATATATATATATATATCTTAGTTACTGCATATCTATATATATATATATATATAAAGATATATATATATATATATATATATATATATATCATATATATATATATATATATATATATATATATATATATATATATACTTTCTTCGACAAAGATATATACTGGTATTTTGGTCGAAAGAGTGCGTCGAGTGACTGAAGGACTGATTGGTGAAGAACAAGGTGCGTTTAGGAGTGGTAGAGGATGTGTGGATCAAATCTTTACATTGAAACAAATGATTGAGAAAATGAGGGAGAAGAAGAATAAATTGTATTTAGGTTTTATGGATTTGCAACAGGCGTATGATAGATAGGGTTAATAGGGAAGCTCTATGGCAGGTGTTAGTGATATATGGTGTTGGTGGTAGGCTTCTGAAATGAATCAAAAGTATGTATGAGGATAGTGAGTCGTGTGTAAGAATAAATCGTGTGAAAGGTGATTGGTTTAGTATTAATAGCGGAGTGAGACAGGGTTGTGTTATGTCTCCTTGGTTATTCAATTTGTTTATGGATGGGGTTATGAAAGAATTAGAGGTGGGGGTGGCAGGAAATGGTGTTAGAATGATGGAGAATGGAGATGAGTGGAGGGTGCCCTACAAACATCCCTACAACTCATATCCCTATGTGTGGGGGAGAAAGAATTGCCCACATCGTATGTCCCGCGTGTCGTAGAAGGCGACTAAGGGACGTAGTGGGTAGTTGGGTTGGCTGCCCACTACCACCTATCTCTTGCTAGGAATATGCTGATGCATGCCTCGGAGATGGTCGTGATCGCCGTAAACTTCTAATTTTCGGCGAAATTGTATGAATCGTATGACCTGGAATGTCAGAGGAATAAATGTTGAGGGAGAAGAGGAGAGAGGTAGATGGATGTATTTAGAAAGGGCAAATTTGATTTGCTAGCTGTAACTAAAACTAAGATGAAAGGAAACGATGAAAATGAGTTGTGTGGTGTGAAAAGGAATGAGAGGGGGAGAGGAGTTGCAATTTTGATGAGTGACTTGTGGTACAGAGCTATGGTAGACTTTGTGTGTGTGAGTCCTAGAATTCTAATGGTTAAATTTAAGTTTTTTGAAAAGGTATGTGTGGCTGTGACGTATGGTCCATCTGAGGGAAACGTTGAAGAGAGTACGATTTTTTGGGATAATCTGAATGATGTTTTGGATGGGGTGAGTAGGAGCTTCAGATTGATAGTGTTGGGGGACCTGAATGGTTGGATAGGTGATCAAAAAAAAAAAAAGGGATGGTATAACAGGTGTTTTTGACAGAAGAAAATGAGAATGGTAGGAAGGTGATTGATTTCTGTTAGGAGAGAGGTATGTGTGTAAGTAATACTTTCTTTAAACACAAGAGTATCCATAAGTATACTAGAGTTGGTGTAGGTAGAGATGGTATCGAAGTGAAAAGTATGATTGATTTTGTGTTGGTGAAGAAGGAGATGTTGAAGTATGTATTGGATGTTAAATCAGTGAGGGGTTTAGGAATGGAATTATCGGATCATTATGTTGTTCTATGTAAAATTAAGTTAGTGGGGGCTTGATGGAGAGGAAGGTGATACGGAAGGAAGTGGGTAAAATTATGAGTGAAGTTAGTGAACAAGGTAATAAGCATAAGTATGTAAGAGTTGGCAAGTAAATCAGTTGAATGCAGAAACAAGTTGAAACTGAACAAAATCTGGGAGCACTGAAGAAGCAATTGTTAGCAGTGCAAAAGAAGTATGGGGATGTAAGGTAAGAAGCAAGAATGTTAAAAGTGAGTGTGGAATGAAGAGGTGATGCAAGCGGTTAAAAGTAAAAAGAGGCGTGGTTGAATGTGTTAATAAAATCAAATGATGAAGTTTCAAAGAAAGATGCTTGGAATATATAAGGGACGAAAAAAGAAATACTAAAAGGAGCATACGTAGGAGAAAAGAAGAGGTAAAATGAACAGTTTGGAAGGAGAATGAATGGGGACTTACAAGGGAATAGAAGCTCTTCTGGAAGGAAGCGAAAGGTTAAGAATGAGAATAAAGGGAACCTGCTCAGAATAATGAATAGGGATGGTGTTTTGTAACTGATGAAATGGATGTGAGGGGAGTGGGAAAGAACACTTCGAAAATCTGCATACTATTGGCAGTAATGAAGAGGTGATAGTGAATGTGTGGGTTTGATGGCAAGAAGGAATAGGTATTTTGGGGATGAGGTTATTAGCAAGGAGGTAATGGGTACAGTGAAAGTTAAAGAATGGTAAATCTGCAGGTATAGATGGTATTACTGGTTGGTGAAAAGATCAAGAACGGAGGCGAGATCATGATTGGATTTGAAGTTGTGTAATAAAGCGTGTATGGAGGGTATAGTTCCAAGGATTGAGGAGAGTTGTAATAGTACCCTTATGAGTATATAAGGGTAAGGGAGAGCGAAGTGGTAACCGTAGTGGAAATCAGGAAATAAGTTTAATGAGTGTTTGAAGGGAAGATATATGCTGGTACTTTGGTCGAAAGAGTGCATCGAGTGACTGAAGGGACTTATCAGTAAGAACAAGGTGCGTTTAGGAGTAGTAGAGAGGATGTGTGGATCAAATCTTTATATTGAAAACAAATGATTGAGAAAAACGAGGGAGAAGAAGAATAAATTGTATTTAGCTTTTTATGGATTTGCAAACAGGCGTATGACAGGGTTAATAGGGAAGCTTCTATGGCGGGTGTTAGTGATATATGGTGTTGGTGGTAGGCTTGAATGGAATCAAAAGTATAAAGAGGTTAGTGAGGCGTGTGTAAGAACAAATGGTGTCAAAGGTATTTTTTTAAATTTAATTATTTTTCTCATTATGTTACCTTGGTTATTCAATTTGTATATGGATGGGGTTATGAAAGAATTACAGGTGGGGTGGCAAGAAGTGGTGTTGGAATGAATGGAGATTGAAAATAAGGGAAGAGTCCTATATTTAGTGGATGAGGATTTGGTTTTGTGTAATGATTCTGAAGAAAGTTTGAGAATGTTGGTAGAGAAGTTTGGCAGGGTGTGTGAAGAGGGCTTGAAAGTAAACGTAGATAAGAGTAAGGTTATATGGTTGGCGAGGAGGACAGTCCTCAGTGTGAAGTTACGTTAGATTGGAACAAGTGTCTGAGTTTAAATATTTAGGATATATGTTGGATGAGAAGGGAACGGATGATGCAGAGTGTAGTAGGAAAGTTGTGAATGGCAGGAAGGTGGCTGGTGCAATTAAATCGTTGGTGAATGTAAAAGGACTTAGTCTTGAGTGCGCTAGAGTCTTACATGAGGGTATGCTGTACCTGTGTCATTGTATAGTAGTGAGACTATGGTCCGAATAAAATAAAGTACATAGACCTAAAGTTCATCAAGTCATCGAAATCTAGCTGCTAGGTGTGAGAAGAACTGATGATAAAATGAGGAAATGAACGTATTAGAGAGTTGTGTGGTGTGAAGAAAGGGGTAAACGAGAGAATAAATGAAAGTATGTTGAGATGGTTTGGTCATGTGGAAAGGATGAATGATAGTCAGTTGGTTAAGCGGATGTATAGTGGTGAGTGTTGGGAACCGACCGGCTGGGAGACCGAAGAAAAAGTGGATTGAGTTAGTAAAGGAATGTCTGCAGGAGAGAAATGTGAGTTTGGCAGAGGCGAGAAGAAAGGTGCATGTTAGGAGTGAATGGCGGGTTTTTGTGAGGGGTATGGTTGTGGCCCACCTGGGCCAGGGATGAACCCTATACATGGACGATTTACCATAGTGAGGATCCGGTCAGTCAAATGAGTAGCCCTGTGGTGACTCTTCTGACCCATGACGAGTTCTTACTAATCAATGGTACAGAGGGGGCGGAGTAAGGCTGGGCTTCCTTTTCGACTTTTGTCATATTCTTTCTACTGCTTTTCTTTTTCCGATGCATGTACGCACCTTACCCCTAGTCTTTTGTGTGGAGTATTTTTTTATTTTATTTATTTAAACTCATTTGATGACTATGCCATTATAGAATTTCTATATGATATATAGAAAGAAAGGAGTGATATATATATAGAGGAGTGAGTATATATATAGCACATAGTATATATATATATATATATATATATAAGAAGAGTTATATATATATGTATATATAAGGTATGATATATAGAAGGGCAACCCACCCCACTTTTTCCTCCAAATACAATAAATAATTCTAAATTAATTTTAAAAATATCTTTAATTTACTCAAATCATAACTTCTTAATTTACAATATAAATCCATCACTAGTAGTAAACTCAATAATTTGAAAAACCCCTACATCCTAATCCTACCTTGTATCTCTCTTTGCATTCTGCTTCATCAATAAAGTTAAAATAAAATCAAGTATATGAATGGGGGAGCTACCTGATCCAATCCAGACCTTTCAAATATTGAGATTTTCCTGAATATCTGCACTTCACCATGGGCTCCAGCCAGCCTGCTGGGCAAAGCAGTTTAAAAATTTTATATAGATTGATATATACATAGTGTTATATATATATGAAGTATATATATATATATATGGTATGATATATATATATATATATATATATATATATATATATATATATAAGTATGCAAGTATTATATATATATATATATAATAGAGTATATATATATATATTAGTATATAGGAAATATATATATATGGTTATATATATATATATATTATTATATATATATATATATATATATATATGTTAAGTTATATATATATATATATATATATATATATACATATGCTGTATTTATGCCATATGATGTATGTATGATGTATTTTATTTTACCACTTACACCTTGGAAATGAAACATTATTTTATGTTTTTCCTGACGTATGGGCCCCATACAGTGGAAAGGTGCACAGTTATCAAAGTGATAGTAAACCCAGCCTCAGTCTCTGAACCTGTGCTTTGTTGATATATATGATATATATATATATAGTTAGAGAGCAGCAGGTGCTATATATATATATATATATGAAAGAAAGAAAGAGCAGCAGCAGAGCAGAGCATATATATATATTTCTATTAGGTATAAAAAACTGAATTTCGTATATGTATATAGTATATATGAGAGAAAGTTATATTATATATATATATATATTATATATATAGTAGATATATATATATATATATATATATATATATATATATATATATATATATATATATATATATATATATATATATATATATAAAAAAAAAAAAATATAAAAAACAAACATATTTTAAAAGAGAATTAAATGATTAAATATTTTTGAAAAAAAAATTATTTTATAAAATAATAGAATATCAAATACAATATGCAATGATGGAAAATTCACAATATAGAGCAGTTGCAAAATTGATATTATTAAAAAAGTAATTTCCTTGGGTTCAACGCAAATTTGTCAACTATTGTTTGAATAAAATAATCATAATTGTCAAACACAAATTTTCTGTGTACACTCATCATAGCCAGTCCGTTTAATCTGTCGTCTTCCATAGTACTCACAGCCAAGTCTTAATCCCTTCTGCAGAGAGTACTAAAAGAGTGTTCTACTGTACTGGTGGGGCATGGGTGAGTAGTATCATCAAAGCCTTTTTCGTCGACGGAAAGAAAGGTTCAGTCTCCTTTAAGATTTGGAAGACAACAAGGTCTTTAAGTTCTTCAATACTCAGTTTCTTGTCCTTCCAAATTTTGTACCAAAGTTCTAGCTCTTCTTCTATGCCTTCTAAGTGGTAAAAACAATAAAATGAAGCTGTCTTTTCCTTTAACTCATCGATTGTTATGAGTAGCATGTGGAAAGGATGTAGATATGTCAATGCATAGGCAGGTGTATTTTCAGTAGAAAATTTCCAAAGAAGAGGTTATAGAATCTAGATACAGAGTTATTAAGGATCCTCTCCAGAACTCCGACGGTTAGCGTTGGATATTGCTTTATGCAGCTGCTCTGCCAAAATCGTGTATATTCAGATCGTAAGTCCTAGTTGCTCGGCGATTTGATTAGCTTCTTTTAACACTTCATCGGTGATTTTTTCTTCATCTTTCCGATGGCTCCTAACCATTTCCACAATATGATGAATGTGCTGCGAGGTTTTGACGATATCCAAGGTCTTGGATTGGAGAGCATTTACAACTGGCTCTAACATCGCAGAGTACTTCGTGATCACGATCAATATCATAGCCATGATGAATGACGACTTACATACCGCTGAATACAACTGAAAGCGCTTTTTCTTGTGGCGTTATTTAAAAGGATTTCTAATGCTTGCATAATTCTTACAAAGTGCCCCTTAAACACTCTGATGCACTTTTTGTGTTGTTCAGACCATCTAGTCTGGCATAGGCTTGGGATTTGGCATTAATTTTCTTCGCAAGACCGACTAGCGAAAAAACGTAATAATGTTCCTTTATAGTTCCCACAGTATTGCGGATTTCTGGTATTGTGTTCAAATCATATTACTACTAGATTTTGTTTGTGTGAAGAGCAATGAAAGAACAATGTTTTTTATACTTTTTCCGCAATATTACTTGGACACCTCCTTCTTTGCCAGACATCGCGGAACAGCCATCGAAACCCAAGCCCACTCATTTCTAGGGATCTAGTTCTTCAGTCGTGACAAAATCGTCAATGGCTTTCGCAATGGTTTTTGCGTCAAGCGCTTTCTAGTTCTACAAAGCCAATAAATCTCTTTGACTTCATCGGACTCTTTGGTCGAAATAGCGCAACAATATGGATAAGTGTTCCTTTCCAGAAATATCAGCGATTTCTTCTAGTAAGCTATTCGCGCACGCTTCCTTTACCTTATTAACCATTCCTTTATAGTTGTACCACATAGAGAAATGATCTCATTCTGAATCTGAACTGATTGTTATGTGGCATTTTTCTTCCCCTTTTCAAAATGGTTTTTCAATGACTGATCTCCGGCATCTATTCGTAAGCGACGCAAATCTTGCAACACTCCCTCATCATGATGCTTACCCCGAAGCGGTAAATCGCTCGTACCAGAAAATGTCACACATGAAATTATTGAGGATAATATTTTTTTATTTTCTTCTATGATTTTCTTAGAATGCTGGTTAATTTGGATGTCTACCGGCACGTCCTGTAGGAACAATCTTGCAGCTTCAACAGCAGTTTTGCCACTCTGTGTTTGTATATCCCTTACAAACCGCATGAACATTTTTATATTTAGTGAAAGGTCTTATTGCTTAAAGAGCCTAGAACCCCCTCTGAACAAACTTTTATTTGGTGGAAATAAAATAAAACTCTGTAAAAATGCTCCTTTAGACGCCTGGAGTATATCACCTAAGGTGAATATGTCTCCAACCATTCATAATTGAATTTCCTCTTTAAGTGGGTAGCATCTTCCAAAAAATTATAGGTCTTAGTAACTGTAACTGTTTCTTTTTCTCAGTCAAAATCATAGATGAATGTCCAACGTATCTACCAATGTCATTTTCGTGACTGTCATCTACTGAAACGCCAGCTCCGAAATCTGGACCATATCTTGACTCGTCGAGATGCTGGGCCTGGGCCTGGTTCTTCATCATGCGAAATATGCGAAGTAGGAGGGATTGCCTCTTGTGTAGTCTTAGTTGAATTATTGGTATCTTCTTCGTTTTCACCGCTACCATTTCCAATTTTATCCGAGTTCTTCCTTTTCAAATTTACTGCAACAATATATATGATTTTGAGAGTATATAGATATATGGTGAATTTTGTTTTCATAAGTGTTTTTCAAAATATATAAAAATGGTAAATATTCATTTGGATATATATTAGTATATATTATATATATATATATATATATATATATATATATTATCATGTATATATATAGGTTATTTTATATATATATATATATTTATATGATATATATATATTTATTATATTTTATAAAGAAAATTATATTTATAGATATATATATATATACAGAAAAATATATTGTTGATATATATATATATATATATATATATACAAAAATATGAGTAGTATATATATATATATATATGATATATATATATATATATATATATATATATATAGGAAGAGCATAGAGTAGAGTAGTAGTTATGTGTAATATTGAGGGTAACTATGCATATATTTATATATATATATATATATATATATATATTTATATATATATATATATATATATATATATATATATATATATATATATATATATATATATATATATATATATATATATATATATATATATATAAATAAGAACATAAGAACATAAGAAATATAGGGACAGTAAGAAGCCACATGGACCTATCGAGACTGTCCCAGTCAACCCACTAACCAAACATGCCCATGCAAATCCACAAAGCACCCTAGGGCTTCTCAATAACTTACATAGTATAACCAACCTGATTTGGCTTAGTAAAAAAATGATATATGATACCCAAACCATCCACATGCCTTAATAACTAAGTTATGGTCAAACATGCAGTATAACATTAATAACTACTGTAATTAAAAACCAGCCAATTTGGCTTCGTCTAAATATACTATATGATACCCAACCCATCCATATACCTATCCAACCCTTTCTTAAATGTTGCAATCGAGTCACACTCAACAACCTCCTGTGGCAAACCATTCCAAAATTTAACAACCCTATTGCTGAATGCATGCTTTCTTCTTAATTTTCTTGTTATGCCCCCTGGTCTCCCGTCCGTGCTCTACTATGAAGAATTTATTGGTCTCCGTATTATCAATAGATGTAAAAATTTTGTAGACTTGTATCATGTCCCCTCTGAGAAATCGCCTTTCTACAGAAAACATTCCTAACTCCTTCAGCCTCTCCTTATAGGTCTTACCCTCAAACCCAGAAATCATCCTTGTTGCTCTACGTTGCACTCTCTAGCATATCTAAGTCTTTCTTTAAATAAGGGGCCCAAACTTGTGCACAATACTCTATTATTGGCCTAACATAGCTATTATACAGTTTACTTATTACTTCCTTGCTCTTGTAAACAACATTGCGATTTATTATGCCCAGCATCTTATTAGCTTTATTCCTTGCTTCCAAACACTGATTAGCTACTTTCAAATTACTGCTTATAATCACACCTAAATCTTTTTCTTTGTCCACAGACTCAAGCCAATCCCCATTCATATCGTAGTTAAAACTTTTATTTGAGAAACCTAGGTGAAGAACCTTACACTTTTTACTATTAAAATTCATTTGCCACTTATCTGCCCACCCAAGAAGTTTATCAAGATCATTTTGAATCTTTATACATCCTTCACTATTCCTAACTGAGGTTTTGATATTATCGGCAAACTTAGAAACCTTGCATTTATATATATCATTTATATATATGAGGAACAACAGTGGTCCCAGCACTGAACCCTGTGGGACACAACTCTTCACTATCTCCCATGATGACTTATTGCCATTTAGTTGTACACACTGTTTTCTATTCCACAACCACTCTTTAGTCCAACCATGTACCACTCCAAATATACCACATTGCAATATCTTCTTCATCAGCCTTATGTGGGGAACCTTATCAAAAGCTTTGCTAAAGTCTAAATATATAATATCAACTGGATCTCCTCGGTCAATGCAGTCAGTAATGATTCCATAAATTCTAAAAAGGTTTGTCTGACATGACTCTACCCTTTCTGAAACCATGCTGGGAGTCATACAATACCTGTTATCTTCTAAAT
>JABUQX010144988.1:30000-40000 GCA_015478945.1 Trachelipus rathkii | reverse complement strand
AGCTAGGTCTTTATTATTATTATTATTATTATTATTATTATTATTATTATTATTATTATTATTATTATTATTATTATTATTATTATTATTATTATTATTATTATTATTATTATTATTATTATTATTATTATTATTATTATTATATTATTATTAGATATATTATGTATGCTATATTAGAAATTAAGCACTTCTTTATTTTATAGTATTACTTATTATATATATATATATATATATATATATATATATAT
Organism: Trachelipus rathkii; assembly: GCA_015478945.1. NCBI lineage: Eukaryota > Metazoa > Arthropoda > Malacostraca > Isopoda > Trachelipodidae > Trachelipus > Trachelipus rathkii. The sequence continues at coordinate 39,752 of JABUQX010144988.1, read as the reverse complement.
ATATATATATATATATATATAGAATAGAGAAAGAGAAGAGGTGTGTATGTATGTATAGACATATATGAAAGAGCAAAGAGTGAGCAGCAGAAGAAGGAGCTGAGTGCTATATATATATATATATATATATATATATATATATATGTTATTGGAGTATATATATATATATATATATATATATATGATATATATATATATATATATATATATATATATATATATATTTAGACTGATGCAATAATTTAAAATAATTTTTTTCCTTTTTAAATATGAGAGATACCTTCATTTGATTTAAATTGTTGAAAACATATAATGTGAAGAAATTTCAGGTCAAATCTGAATTTCTTTAGAGGTCGAGCTTGCCATGAACCGATTTCCATGGACACCATGACTTACAGTTACCGTCACGTACATTTTTTTAGTGGTGCTCCCCTGTGGAGTCTATTATACCACTTTCTTTGTTCATATATATATATATATATATATATATATATATATATATATATATATATATATATATATATATATATATATATATATATATATATATATATATATATATATATATTTTGAAAGATGCCTTCATTCATCAAAAATGAGGAAAATTTTTACCTGAACATTTCTTTTCTGTAATTTGAAACAACTCCTTGTAAATATTGGTTTTGTTGTTCATCATTAGTTATTATTTTATTATACTCCTCCATCAATTTAACTCCTCTTTCTGCAGTATCATTCACAACTTTTGTTTGTTTGACAACGTTTTTTGCAATAATAACTTCATCATGTTGCCACTCTTCCACTGGTTTGCTAAGAAATGATGACGATAACTTAGTATACCGAAGATTTTTTTATTGGTAGTCACAAAATCTTCAAGCTCCTTTTCAACAGTTTTTAATCTATTCGGCCTTCTTTGAGTGATCTTGGGGTCCGATGATTTTACAAGAGCCTCCATCATTTTTCTTTTGGTATTAAGACTTAAATCATCATCAAAGAAAGACAGTGCAACTAACTCCTCTGAGAGATACCATAAATGATTTTTTAATTTGCCTAAGGCAGCATTTGTAAGTTGTTCATTTGTACTTTTGTAGTTATGAAGTTTCTTTAGAAGACCCAGGTCATTTCGTGGAGCGCTTTCTGCGTAAGGAGCGGAAAACCAATATTCAATATAAATAGAAGCACAAAACCAACATATGTCTCTTAGTTGTCGTCCTTCTGATTCTGTTATTTTGAACTGCCCTTTGAACATAAAGATTTTCAGTGCATAAATGACTTTCGCCATCCATCGGGCTCTATGATAGGCTCCAGGCTCCCTAAATTTAAATGCCTTAGTTGGAGTTCCTCCAAGCAAGATGATTGTAAGTTTCAGCAATTCTCTATATATGTATATTATATAGGTTTTCTTGAAGCAAAGTTTATGATCCTTTCCTTTTCTTTTTTTGGATACTCTTCTAATACATGATATGATGTTTTATTAAACTCTTTCCACTGTGATTTGAATCTTTTAAATAGCTGAATATCAGGTCCTGATGATATCTGTATTACAGGAGATACTACTGCTTCCAATATGATCTCAGCAATGTGATGTCGACAGGGAAACCATCTTCTCTTCAAGTATGACGCAAGCACCTGTTTTCCTACCAGTATTCGCTACTGTTGTATCGAAACACATGCCCTTTATGTTGTTTAGCAAATCCCAGTTAATCATCAATTGGTGTACTGCATTTGCAATATCTTGACCTTTGCCATGATCAAGTTTTGGGACACCAAGTAATTGATCTTGTCCACCGCCTGAAATTAGGACTGGCAATCGATCTACAATTTCGTTCCCTGTAATATCTTCGAGAAGCTTTCCATCCCAGTGTACAACCATGTGGTTATTACCTTGAAATTCCTTTTTCAGGTTTTCACTAAACATTTTCCTTGATTTCTGTCTTGCTCTACGAATCGATGAATAACTTACATTATATAGTTCTGGATCTTTGCCGACATTTGAAATCGCTGGAATAAGTATGGAAGAGGCTGATCTGTCACTTACCTTAGCAACATCCAATGAGGAAAGCAGATTTTCATTAAGAATTTTCATTTTTCTGCGTGGAGGAACTTCTTTAGATGTTGAGGGCATTTCTGGTTCGAATTCATCTATCGAAGATGGCGAATCGCTACATGAACTGCTGCTGCTTGTAAGAACAGCTGTTTCTTGAAGTAAACTCGATTCGCGTGCTCTTTTCTTATCTAATTTTAATTGATTTTTTGCTGTTATCATTTTTTGTTTTTCTTCTCTTTTATCGACCCCCATTATTTTACCCTTTCGACCCTCTCTTTGTAGCCGTAGGAACTCTCTATCTTCATCGTTTGTTATTAGCTCATTAGCTTTTGCATGAGCAATATCGAAGAGTTCTTCCAATTTTTGTTGCCACATATTCTCCTTTTGTAATGAAAACACGGACTTCTTCCCTTTGCTCTTTTTGAGGCCTATCCAATCTTTATACAATGTATCCAATTTCTTCACAACATTGCATTTTTGGGTCGTCACTATTCTTGCTCGCTTCCACATTTCTATAACATCATTAACAGTAGCTGTTAATGCTTTTCTATCTGTAAGTTTTTTGTTATGTTTGTAATGCATTATTCATGCCATTACGTCTTTCTTTATTGGCAGCTTCATTTGACAGTTTATCTATTTGTTGACCAATCAACCAGATATATGTCGATCTTCCTGTCATGTTTACACAATTACAGAACACTTATCACAATTTTAGGAAACTCGGAGAGTCGTAAAGTACACCACCAATCAACTCTGCCACAATAACACTGAACGCTGAATAACGTCTTTGAAGAATGCGCGATGTTTGTCTATATACGCGTCACAAACTAGTTCCCCTTTATCACTTATCTATGAATAATTTTTTATTATTGCAGTAGCTTATTATATTTAGTGTCTATTTATTTACATTTGAAAACCTGTAAAAATACAATTTATGTAATATATTAAAATTATCAAATTATTTGAATATACTAATGGCTTTAAACCATGGGCGCGACCTCTAAATATCAATGGATTACTTAAATTGCACTCAGAGCAAGCTTCTTATACAAATTAAACAAATGATGAGGTATCTCGAAAAGTTGGCGATGGTCATATTTTTTAGCACAGCCTAATATATATATATAGTATATATATATATATATATATATATATATATATATATATATATATATATATATATATATATATATATATATATATATATATATATATATATATATATATATATATATATATATATATATTATTTATTTTACAATATACGGTATATTGTGTATTATTTATACAATAAAACTATCAGAGGAATATGGCATATGAATTAGAACTCCGCAGTCGCTGAGCGTGGAATCAAAACGATTTCTTCTTCAATAAAATTTGCAGATTTTATGCTGAAAATCCTCTTGCTCATTAAATTTGCAAATTCTGATGAGTTTCCTTTTTCCATTGTTTTAATTTCCAAACTTTCGTTCCTGACTTTTAATCATTTAAATTGTTTGTATTCGTGTTCTATAAGGATTGTTTATCAATTCTTGACAATTTTTCATAGACATTTATTTTTTTTCATTGCTTTTTGGCTTTCTTCTTCTTCTTCTTCTTCTTCTTCTTCTTCTTCTTCTTCTTCTTCTTCTTCTTCTTCTTCTTCTTCTTCTTCTTCTTCTTTTTCTTCTTTCTCTTTCTTTTTCTTCTTCTTCTTCTTCTTCTTCTTCTTCTTCTTCTTTTTCTTGATAAACTATTATTAATAAATAAATCACCTGGACCAGATGGATACTATCCAATGCATCTCAAAAATTTGAAAGACATATTAGTGAAACCTTTGACAATGCTTTTCAATAAGTCTTTAAAGGAAGGGATAGTTCCTCATGATTTCAAAATTGCTAATATAACTCCCATTTTCAAAAAAGGAGATCGTAAGGTTCCGAATAACTACAGACCAATTAGCTTGACTTCTATAGTTGGTAAAATTTTTGAAGCAATACTAACTAATAGGTTAGTTGCACATCTTGAAGATCATGGATTGCTCAAGAATACCCAACACGGTTTTAGGAGAAATAGATCATGCTTAACAAATTTGCTAGAATTTTTTAATGTGGTTATTAACGATGTAGATAATTATAAATCCTTCGATGTCATTTACTTAGACTTTCAAAAAGCATTTGATACCGTCCCTCATCAAAGATTATTGGAAAAGCTTAGAGCTCATGGTATTCGAGGAAGACTTTTAAATTGGATTAAAAATTGGCTTTCGGATCGAAAACAACGAGTCGTTATCAATGGTGAATGCTCAGATTGGACGAATGTTACTAGTGGTGTACCCCAAGGATCTGTCCTGGGTCCAATACTGTTCATTATATATGTAAATGACATAGATGACAATATTTTAGGCAATATTTCGAAATTTGCGGATGATACGAAACTTGGAAATCGCATAATATGTGAGAAAGATCATCAATTACTCCAAAGCGACTTAAACAAGATTGTAAATTGGTCAAAAACATGGCAAATGAAATTTAATACCGATAAATGTAAAGTTATACATTTTGGGAGTAGGAACAATGAATATGATTACAAAATAGATGACACAATTATCAAAGTTGTCAGTGAGAAAAAGGATCTGGAGTATTAATTAATAAGGATTAAAGTTTGCGAAACAATGTGCTGAAGCTGTTAAAAAAGCAAATAACTCAAGATATAATGCAAGAAAACTTGAATTTAAATCAAAAATATAATACTTTTACTCTCTATAAAACATTAGTTAGACCTCATCTGGAATATGCAGTTCAGTTTTGGAGTCCATACCTCAAAAAAGACATAGAAAAAATTGAAAGAATTCAAAGAAGGGCAACTAAATTAATCCCTGAATTGAGAGGTAAATCATACGAACAACGACTACGTGAATTAGATATCCATTCTTTAGAGACAAGAAGATTGAGAGGAAAATTAATTGAAGTTTTCAAAATACTAAATAAATTTGACAATATCGATTAAAGGCAATTTTCTTCAGATATAATTTTAATGATGTAACACGAAGTAATGGGCATAAACTCTGTCATAAACGATTTCAAACAAATATAGCAAAGAATTTCTTCACTTACGATGTAATCGAGAAGTGGAATAGTCTTTCTTATGAAATAGTGAACAGCGCTAACATCGATTCATTCAAGAAAAAGTTAGATAAACACTTTAAGGATATTGGTCTGTGAACGTCAATTCAACTCGATTTTAATTTATTCAAACACAAGAATCTGTAGTATCCTGAATATGGTAAAATCAAACTAAAAAAAATTGAAATAATTTAGAAAATGTTATAAGTACAGCGTAAAAAGAATTACGGCTTGTATTAGCTTTGATGTTCATGGCTTGCAAAGTATCCGTTCTAGGATAGTGATATCATCGATCGCACTTAACCTGTAATAAATAGCTTTGATGTTTACCGCATAGAACATCTGTTACAAATAATTGTAATCAATAACTGTAGTAAGTGGCTTTGATGTTTATCGCATAGAACATATCTGTTCTAAGACTGTGATCTATTTGATCACACTGAATGGCTGTAGTTGATGGCTTTGATGTTTTCCGCATAGAACATATCTGTTCTAAGACGGTGATCTAATCGATCACACTGAATAACTGTAGTAAATATTTTTGATGTTCACCGCATAGAACATATCTGTTCTAAGACGGTGATCAAATCGATCACAACACAATAAATAAACAAAAATACTTAACATACTATGATGTTTGGTTGCTTAGAAGCAGATCTGCTCTAAGTGAGCAAACTCATATGTTACATAGAAATAGGTAAAATAATATGCTTATTTCAAAAATACATAACAGGTTTTTTTTAATAACTGTAGACACATCCAACAAATTAAATAAACAAAAATACTAAACAGACTAAAGCATCTTCTTCTTCTTGGTGCAACACGGTGCAACTTTAAAGATCGTGATTTTGTTTCGGAATTTCAAATTAATGGCTATAAATTATACTTCAAGGATAGAAACAATAATAAGGAAGGGGGTGGCGTTATGATTTACATTAAAAATATATATCTAACTACTCAGCTGGAACTAGCTGATGTTAATGAAATCGATATACTTGGTGTTAAAATAGAAACATCGAATATAAAATTGAACTTAATAAATGTCTATCGTCCACCGTCCTCACAATCAGTAATAGATGTAGCTTTGTATAAAGAATTGAGCAGAGTCTCAGAAGGATTCACAATAATTGTAGGAGACTTTAACTGCCCAAATATCGACTATAATTTACTTGATGCAGACCCAGAAGGAAAGCGATTACTAAAATTCTTAGGAGATAATTTCCTTTTTCAAATAATTGATTGCCCTACGAGGGGAAACAATATTTTAGACCTATTAATAGTGAGTCACTTGAACTTGGTAAGAAGTTTTGAGGTTATAGAACCCATTGGTAAAAGTGATCATAACATGATTAAATTTACCATTAATATTGAAAACAAAATACACAACAATTACTTGAAATTTCCAGATTTTAAGAACGCCAATTTTAATGGCTTAAAAGACAGTTTATCTGTCTATGACTGGGATGAGATATTAACAGGAAATGCAAATGTAATGTGGGATACGTTTCTACAAATATTTAAAGACAAAGAAAAAGATTTTGTTCCATATAAAATGAAGCTAACTTTACCAAATTCGAAGCCAAGATGGTGGAATAATGAAATTAGAGATTCCTTAAGTAATAGAAATAGAGCATATAAACTATGGAAGTCGTCTCCTTCAGTGGAAAATAATAATAGTTACATAGCTTGTCGTCGAAGCTGCAAACGATTAATTAGATATTGTAAACAAAACTATGATATTAATATTGCTCGTGAATGAAAAATTAATCCTGAAAAGTTTTACAAATATGTTAATAACAAAAGTTCCATTAAGGAATCAATTGGACCTTTACTGGACATTAATGGTAATTTAAAATCAAACAGTGCTGATATGGCAAACATTTTAAATAATTTTTTCTCGACAGTTTTTACGAAAGAGAATCTAGATAGCCTGCCTAGCATGGAAGACATAAGGGATTTTTATGCAGACAACATTTTAGATACATTTGAAATTCTAGAAGAGGAAGTTGCTTTCCAGATTGATAAACTATTAATAAATAAATCACCTGGACCAGATGGATACTATCCAATGCATCTCAAAAATTTGAAAGACATATTAGTGAAACCTTTGACAATGCTTTTCAATAAGTCTTTAAAAGAAGGAATAGTTCCTCATGATTTCAAAATTGCTAATATAACTCCCATTTTCAAAAAAGGAGATCGTAAGGTTCCGAATAACTACAGACCAATTAGCTTGACTTCTATAGTTGGTAAAATTTTTGAAGCAATACTAACTAATAGGTTAGTTGCACATCTTGAAGATCATGGATTGCTCAAGAATACCCAACACGGTTTTAGGAGAAATAGATCATGCTTAACAAATTTGCTAGAATTTTTTAATGTGGTTATTAACGATGTAGATAATTATAAATCCTTCGATGTCATTTACTTAGACTTTCAAAAGGCATTTGATACCGTCCCTCATCAAAGATTATTGGAAAAGCTTAGAGCTCACGGTATTCGAGGAAGACTTTTAAATTGGATTAAAAATTGGCTTTCGGATCGACAACAACGAGTCGTTATCAATGGTGAATGCTCAGATTGGACGAATGTTACTAGTGGTGTACCCCAAGGATCTGTCCTGGGTCCAATACTGTTCATTATATATGTAAATGACATAGATGACAATATTTTAGGCAATATTTCGAAATTTGTGGATGATACGAAACTTGGAAATCGCATAATATGTGAGAAAGATCATCAATTACTCCAAAGCGACTTAAACAAGATTGTAAATTGGTCAAAAACATGGCAAATGAAATTTAATACCGATAAATGTAAAGTTATACATTTTGGGAGTAGGAACAAAGAATATGATTACAAAATAGATGACACAATTATCAAAGTTGTCAGTGAGGAAAAGGATCTAGGAGTATTAATTAATAAGGATTTAAAGTTTGCGAAACAATGTGCTGAAGCTGTTAAAAAAGCAAATAAAGCTCTAGGATTTATTGCCAGAAACTTCGAATATAAATCTAAAAATATAATACTTCCTCTCTATAAAACATTAGTTAGACCTCATCTGGAATACGCAGTTCAGTTTTGGAGTCCATACCTCAAAAAAGACATAGAAAAAATTGAAAGAATTCAAAGAAGGGCAACTAAATTAATCCCTGAATTGAGAGGTAAATCATACGAGCAACAACTACTACGTGAATTAGATATCCATTCTTTAGAGACAAGAAGATTGAGAGGAAAATTAATAGAAGTTTTCAAAATACTAAATAAATTTGACAATATCGATTACAGGCAATTCTTCAGATATAATTTTAATGATGTAACACGAAGTAATGGGCATAAACTTTGTCATAAACGATTTCAAACAAATATAGCAAAGAATTTCTTCACTTACGATGTAATCGAGAAGTGGAATAGTCTTTTTTTATGAAATAGTGAACAGCGCTAACATCGATTCATTCAAGAAAAAGTTAGATAAACACTTTAAGGATATTGGTCTGTGAACGTCAATTCAACTCGATTTTAATTTATTCAAACACAAGAATCTGTAGTATCCTGAATATGGTAAAATCAATCTACGGCTTGTATTACTTTGAAAATGTTAGTAAGTTACATAAGAATTACAGCTTTGTATTAGCTTTTGATTCATGGCTTGCAAAGTAATCCGTTCTAGATAGTGATATCGATCGCACTTAACCTGTAATAAATAGCTTTGATGTTTACTGCATAGAACATTCGTTGTTACAAATACTGTAATTTCAATAACTGTAGTGCGGCTTGATAGCCATCGTGCATAGAACACATTCAGCCTTCTAAGACTAGATCTATTCGATCAATACCGAATGGCTGTAAAGCTGAGCGGTTGATGTTTTCCACAGAACATATCTAGCCTTATCACAGGTGACTCCAATCTGTATAACGCCACTGAATAACTGTATGAAATATTTTTTTGATGTTACCTGCATAGAACATATCTGTTCTAAGACGGTGATCAAATCGATCACAACACAATAAATAAACAAAAATACTTACGATACTATGATGTTTGGTTGCTTAGAAGCAGATCTGTTCTAAGTGAGCAGACTCATATGTTACATAGAAATAGGTAAAATAAAATACTTATTTCAATACATAACAGGTTTTTTAATAACTGTAGACACATCCAACAAATTAAATAAACAAAAATACTAAACAGACTAGCCTTGAGTGGACTGTAAAGTCTTTGCTAGTCGGTGTTCTGTAGTTCTGTAGTTCTTCTTCTTCTTCTCGCTTCTTTTTATTTATTTATGCTGTTTTACTTGTTTTTCTTTTCCTCTCTCTCTCTCTCTCTCTCTCTCTCTCTCTCTCTCTCTCTCTCTCTCTCTCTCTCTCTCTCTCCTTCTCTCTTCTCTCTCTCTCTCTCTCTCTCTCTCTCTCTCTGTATTTCATTTCTAAATTCCGTTTTATTCAAGAGATATGATCACTAGTTTATGGCCACTTTTACTTATATTATTTATTTAAATTATTCTCCTCTCTCTCTCTCTCTCTCTCTCTCTCTCTCTCTCTCTCTCTGAAAATCTCTCTCTCTCTCTCTCTCTCTCTCTCTCTCTCTCTCTCTCTCTCTCTCT
>JABUQX010144988.1:0-15000 GCA_015478945.1 Trachelipus rathkii | reverse complement strand
CTTATAGCCACTTTTACTTTTATATTCCTTATTTAATTTATTTTCCTCTCTCTCTCTCTCTCTCTCTCTCTCTCTCTCTCTCTCTCTCTCTCTCTCTCTCTCTCTCTCTCTCTCTCTTACTCTTTTTATTCATTATTCTGTTCAGCTATGCAAGAAAAAATCCAAATTTTGTATCTATTTTTCGACCAATTCCTTTCATCTAAAAACAGAAGAAGGAAAACTATTATTATTATAAGAAGGAAATTATTCCTTATATATGTTTCCTATTTTACTGAATAGCATTACACACATACATACATACACACGCGAACTCACACAGATACATATACACAAACACATGCTTTTAGTCATAATCTTCAAAATATATTTAATTCAGCTACATTTATTTACTTATTTTTATAAAAAGATTCTCATTTAATCTTCTGGTTTCAGATTTTCTCTGCAAGTAAAAATAGTAATAATAATAATAATAATAATAATAATAATAATAATAATAATAATAATAATAATAATAATAATAATAATAATAATAATAATAATAATAATAATAATAATAATAATAATAATAATAATAATAATAATAATAATACACACACACACACACACACACACACACACAATAATAACACACACACACACATAATAATTTTATTTATTGCTTTAATAATACTTTCTAATAATAATAATAATAATAATAATAATAATAATAATAATAATAATAATAATAATAATAATAATAATAATAATAATAATAATAATAATAATAATAATAATAATAATACACACACACACACACACACACACAATAATAATAATAACAATAATAATAATAACACACACACAATAATAATAATACACACACAATAATAATAATAATAACAATAACACACACACACACACACACACACACACACACACACACACACACACACACACACACAATTACGACACATTAGTAACACACACACTTACACACTAAGAATACCACACACACACACACACACACACACAATAATAATAATAATAATTAAAAATAATAATAATAATAATACAATAATAATAATAATAATAATAATAATAATAATAATAATAATAATAATAATAATAATAATAATAATAATAATAATAATAATAATAATAATAATAATAATAATAATAATAAAAATAATAATATTAATAATAATAATATAATAATAATAATAATAATAATAATAATAATAATAATAATAATAATAATAAAAATAATAATAATAATAATAATAATAATAAATAATAATAATAATAATAATAATATTTATAATAATAATAATAATATTTAATAATAATAATAATAATAATAATAATAATATTAATAACATTTATAATTAAAATAATAATATTATTAATAATAATAATAATAATATTATTAATTAAAATAATAATAATAATAAAAATAATAACAATAATACACAAATAATAATAATAATAATAATAATAATAATAATAATAATAATAATAATAATAATAATAATAATAATAATAATAATAATAATAATAATAATAATAATAATAATAATAATAATAAATAATAATAATAATAATAATAATAATAATAAAAATAATAATAATAATAAAAATAATAATAATAATAATAATAATAATAATAATAATAATAATAATAATAATAATAATAATAATAATAATAATAATAATAATAATAATAATAATAATAATAATAATAATAATAATAATAATAATAATAATATTATTATTATTATTGGGAGTTTGTGAAACGAGATTGGCCGGAAGTGGAGTTAGAGTTCTTCATCATAATTACCAATTGATATATAGTGGAGGAAGAGAAAATAGACATGAAGTGGGAGTGATAATGTCGGAGAAGATGTCACAAAGAGTAAGTAACAATCGAAACGAAAAATTCTCGTATTATGTCTGTTTCTATAAAGACAAACGGAGTAAATCTGAGCTTTATACAGGTGTACGCACCGCAGCAAGGCAGACCAGCTGGAGAGAGGGAAATTTTTTATCAAGATTTGCATTACGTCAAAAATAGAGTACCGTTCCATGATAATGTAATTGTTTTGGGGGATATGAATGGACACTTTGGTACGGATCTCAGAGGAATAGAGAATGTGATAGGAGCGTTTAGTTTGGGAAATAAGAATCTGGCGGGAGATAGCATCATATACTTTTGTGTACGTAACAACATGAGTATAATGAACACGTACTATAAACATAGAGAAAGTCAGAAATGGACATGGTACAGATGGGATGACAGAAGGGAGGCATATGGAGAGAAATCAATGATAGATTTGATATTAACAAACAACAAATTGATATTCGCTTTAAAGATGGTATGTGAAAAGGGTTGGGAATTTAACAGAAAAATGTATTTGGCATTTGTAGACCTGGAGAAGGCTTTTGACCGTATACCGAGAGGGGTCTTGTGGAATATACAACGAGATAACATGGACACCTGAAAACTAATTATTATTATTATTATTATTATTATTATTATTATTATTATTATTATTATTATTATTATTATTATTATTATTATTATTATTATTATTATTATTATTATTATTATTATATTATTATTATTATTATTATTATTATTATTATTATTATTATTATTATTATTATTATTTTATTATTATTATTATTATTATTATTATTATTATTATTATTATTATTATTATTATTATTATTATTATTATTATTATTATTATTATTATTATTATTATTATTATTATTATTTTTATTTTTTTTATTATTATTCTGCTTACACTTTTTTCCCGCTTGATCTGCCTGTCCAAAGCATTAAATAATTTTTTTTTAAAATGAATTCAAGTCTGTTCATCCTGATTTCAGCAATAATTTAATTCACAATACATAAATTGTTTAATCACTGAAACTGATGACCCTTCTTAATAACTTAGCACCCCACGGGCATTGCCCTATTAGGTAAGAAGAACCTTTCTGACATAGTAGGGGGAGTGGGGGTAGGAGTAGGGTGTACAAATGCTTATTCATCAGTTTATCAAAGAGGTTATATCAATTTTCTAGTTTTAGTTGAGATTTTTCGTAATATTCGTTCAATCCGTTTTTGAATCTAAGAGTTTCCAGCTTGGGATCAAAAAGTTTTGAGAAATTTAATAAATTGCTAAGTAAAAAAAATAATAATTTTATACTGATTTATTATGTTCAATACTGTTAGGTTTATTTCCACTTGACAATGGTGAGCAAAAATGTCAATTGCATTACCATAAAAACAGTAACGGCTGAAAAAAGTAATAACAGTAAGTACGGTAATTGCGCTAGCAGAAGTAATAGGAGTAATATAAGCAATATAAAATTATCAGCAATAATAGGACTAATAATGAATATAATTTAATTTAACGAAGTGGCCAACAATGGAAACAACAAAAATATTTTAAATCTTAAACAACAATAGGAACAATAAAATAATCATAGCCAATAAGAACAAAATAAAAGAATGAGGTACTTTTATAATCATATTAACATAACTCAAAAAAATGGAAACTTTTCATTCAGATAAAAAAAAATCCGAATTATTTCACCAAAAAGATTATTGAAAACATTTTTTGAAATAAAACTGAAATTTAATCTTGGGTCAAATGCCCAAAATTTTAAGGAGAAAAATTTTAAAGGAGGCGAAGCTATTTAATATCTCTTTGAACTGTATTTTTTTAATATACTCTGTTTTGCGAACTAAATATTACATAAGCCATAATGTGCTAGGAATTATGTAAAATGTATTATTCATCTTAAAGTATGTTTTAACAAAGCTGTATTAAATATATATTCAGTTATGCATAATGTATTACATATTTAGTATTTTTTAATATGTATTACTTAATATGAATTATTTATACTATTCTAAGTTTTTATTTATTACGTATTGTGTCTACACGTTGCTCTATCAAGAGAAGTGGAGCATGAATTTGGATTTCCTCAATCGCCGAGCATGTAATCCGAACGATTGTTTCCTTAATGAAATTTGTGGATTTTATGACGAGCATCCGTTTACGCATTTAAATATGTTAATTTTGAGGAAATTCTTTATTCCTTTGTTAAATTTCTAAACTTTTGATCTTGCATTTTTAATCTTTTAAATTGTTCCTGTTAGTTTTCGTCTTGTATAATGTTTGTTATTCGCTAATCTTTCATTCTTTATTCGGTTTTTAAACCTTCTTTTTCTTTTTCTTTCTTTTTCTTTTTCTTTTTCTTTTTCTTTTTCTTTTCTTCTTTTTCTTTTTCTTTTTCTTTTCCTTTTTCTTCTTCTTCTTCTTCTTCTTCTTCTTCTTCTTCTTCTTCTTCTTCTTCTTCTTCTTCTTCTTCTTCTTCTTCTTCTTCTTCTTCTTCTTCTTCTTCTTCTTCTTCTTCTTCTTCTTCTGTTAAGTAAAAATTTACGCTTTTTTGCTTATGTTTCTTTCTTTTCTCCCAAATTTTCCCTCTCTATCTCATTTCTAAATTCAAATTCCGTTTTCTTTATGAAATAAGATCACTATCTTATAGCCACTTTTACTTTTTTATATTCCTTATTTATTTTTTTTTTCCTCTCTCTCAAAAAATTCTCTCTCTCTCTCTCTCTCTCTCTCTCTCTCTCTCTCTCTCTCTCTCTCTCTCTCTCTCTCTCTTACTCTTTTATTCATTATTCTGTTCAGCTATGCAAGAAAAAATCCAAATTTTGTATCTATTTTTCGACCAATTCCTTTCATCTAAAAACAGAAGAAGGAAAACTATTATTATTATAAGAAGGAAATTATTCCTTATATATGTTTCCTATTTTACTGAATAGCATTACACACATACATACATACCCACGCGAACTCACACAGATACATATACACAAACACATGCTTTTAGTCATAATCTTCAAAATATATTTAATTAACTAGATTGATACTTATTTTTTGGAGGAGGGGAGGGGGAAATTAGATATTTAAGTAAAAATAGTAATAATACATTTAATAATAATACACACACACACACACACACACACACACACACACACACACACACACACACACACACACACACACACACAATAATTATAGACACTTTACTTAATACATTAGATACACACACACAATAAAAATAATAATAATAATAATAATAATAATAATAATAATAATAATAATAATAATAATAATAATAATAATAATAATAATAATAATAATAATAATAATAATACACACACACACACACACACACACACACACAATAGCACACACACACACACACACACACACACACACACACACACACACACACACACACACACACACAATAATTATAGACACTTTACTTAATACATAATAATAATAATAATAATAATAATAATAATAATAATAATAATAATAATAACAACAATAATAATAATAATAATAATAATAATAATAATAATAACAATAATAATAATAATAATAATAATAATAATAATAATAATAACACACAACGCTTTTTGTACAACTAGAAAGGATAATAATAATAAATATAATAGCAATATTAATAAAAATAATAATTAAAATAATAATAATAATAATAATAATAATAATAATAATAATAATAATAATAATAATAATAATAATAATAATAATAATAATAATAATAATAATAATAATAATAATAATAATAATAATAATAATAATAATATTAATAATAATAATATAATAATAATAATAATAATAATAATACACACACAATAAAAATAATAATAATAATAATAATAATAATAATAATAATAATAATAATAATAATAATAATAATAATAATATTTAATAATAATAATAATAATAATAATAATAATAATAATAATAATAATAATAA
Organism: Trachelipus rathkii; assembly: GCA_015478945.1. Lineage (NCBI taxonomy): Eukaryota > Metazoa > Arthropoda > Malacostraca > Isopoda > Trachelipodidae > Trachelipus > Trachelipus rathkii. Next base: position 9,147 of record JABUQX010144988.1, on the reverse strand, counting down.
TAATAATAATAATAATAATAATAATAATAATAATAATAATAATAATAATAATAATACTAGTAATAATAATATTAATAATATAATAATATTTATAATATTAATAATAATAATAATAATAATAATAATAATAATAATAATAATAATAATAATAACTAATACTACTAATAATAATAATAATAATAATAATAATAATAATAATAATAATAATAATAATAATAATAATAATAAAAATTAATAATTATAATAATAATAATAATAATAATAATAATAATAATAATAATAATAATAATAATAATAATAATAATAATAATAATAATAATAATAATAATAATAATAATAATAATAATAATTATAAAAATAATAAAAATAATAATAATAATATTATTATTATTATTATTATTGGGAGTTTGTGAAACGAGATTGGCCGGAAGTGGAGTTAGAGTTCTTCATCATAATTACCAATTGATATATAGTGGAGGAAGAGAAAATAGACATGAAGTGGGAGTGATAATGTCGGAGAAGATGTCACAAAGAGTAAGTAACAATCAAACAGAAAAATTCTCGTATTATGTCTGTTTCAATAAAGACAAACGGAGTAAATCTGAGCTTTATACAGGTGTACGCACCGCAGCAAGGCAGACCAGCTGGAGAGAGGGAAATTTTTTATCAAGATTTGCATTACGTCAAAAATAGAGTACCGTTCCATGATAATGTAATTGTTTTGGGATATGAATGGACACTTTGGTACGGATCTCAGAGGAATAGAGAATGTGATAGGAGCGTTTAGTTTGGGAAATAAGAATCTGGCGGGAGATAGCATCATATACTTTTGTGTACGTAACAACATGAGTATAATGAACACGTACTATAAACATAGAGAAAGTCAGAAATGGACATGGTACCGATGAGATAAAGATAAAAGGTAGAAGATAAAATGGACGAGTGGCAACATGGCTTTAGGCCAAATAGATCAACTATTGATTTGATATTCGCTTTAAAGATGGTATGTGAAAAGGGTTGGGAATTTAACAGAAAAATGTATTTGGCATTTGTAGACCTGGAGAAGGCTTTTGACCGTATACCGAGAGGGGTCTTGTGGAATATACTTAGAACGAGAGAGTATGGAATACCGGAAAAACTAATTATTATTATTATTATTATTATTATTATTATTATTATTATTATTATTATTATTATTATTATTATTATTATTATTATTATTATTATTATTATTATTATTATTATTATTATTATTATTATTATTATTATTATTATTATTATTATTATTATTTTTATTATTATTATTATTATTATTATTATTATTATTATTATTATTATTATTATTATATATTATTATTATTATTATTATTATTATTATTATTATTATTATTATTATTATTATTTTTATTATTATTATTCTACTTATTATATTTTACCTATGATATGATCTGCCTGTCCAAAGCATTAAATAATTTTTTTTTTAAATGAATTCAAGTCTGTTCAACCTGATTTCAGCATTAATTGGAATTATTAATAGGATAAATTGTTTAATCGCTGAAACTGATGACCCTTCTTAATAACTTAGCACCCCACGAGCATTGCCCTATTAGGTAAGAAGAACCTTTCTGACATAGTAGGGGGAGTGGGGGTAGGAGTAGGGTGTACAAATGCTTATTCATCAGTTTATCAAAGAGGTTATATCAATTTTCTAGTTTTAGTTGAGATTTTTCGTAATATTCCTTCAATCCGTTTTTGAATCTAAGAGTTTCCAGCTTGGGATCAAAAAAAGTTTTCGAGAAATTTAATAAATTGCTAAGTAAAAAAAAAATAATAATTTTTATACTGATTTATTATGTTCAACACTCGTTAGGTTTATTTCCAATTCTGACACGGTGAGCAAAAATGTCAATTGCATTACCATAAAAACAGTAACGGCTGAAAAAAGTAATAACAGTAAGTACGGTAATTGCGCTAGCAGAAGTAATAGGAGTAATATAAGCAATATAAAATTATCAGCAATAATAGGACTAATAATGAATATAATTTAATTTAACGAAGTGGCCAACAATGGAAACAACAAAAATATTTTAAATCTTAAACAACAATAGGAACAATAAAATAATCATAGCCAATAAGAACAAAATAAAAGAATGAGGTACTTTTATAATCATATTAACATAACTCAAAAAAATGGAAACTTTTCATTCAGATAAAAAAAAAATCCGAATTATTTCCCCAAAAAGATTATTGAAAACATTTTTTGAAATAAAACTGAAATTTAATCTTGGGTCAAATGCCCAAAATTTTAAGGAGAAAAATTTTAAAGGAGGCGAAGCTATTTAATATCTCTTTGAACTGTATTTTTTTAATCAATAAAGGGTTCTTTAATGTTTAATATACTCTGTTTTGCGAACTAAATATTACATAAGCCATAATGTGCTAGGAATTATGTAAAATGTATTATTCATCTTAAAGTATGTTTTAACAAAGCTGTATTAAATATATATTCAGTTATGCATAATGTATTACATATTTAGTATTTTTTAATATGTATTACTTAATATGAATTATTTATACTATTCTAAGTTTTTATTTATTACGTATTGTGTCTACACGTTGCTCTATCAAGAGAAGTGGAGCATGAATTTGGATTTCCTCAATCGCCGAGCATGTAATCCGAACGATTGTTTCCTCAATGAAATTTGTGGATTTTATGACGAGCATCCGTTTACGCATTTAAATATGTTAATTTTGAGGAAATTCTTTATTCCTTTGTTAAATTTCTAAACTTTTGATCTTGCATTTTTAATCTTTTAAATTGTTCCTGTTAGTTTTCGTCTGTTTATTCGGTTTTTAAACCTTCTTTTTCTTTTTCTTTCTTTTCCTTTTTCTTTTTCTTTTTCTTTTTCTTCTTTTTCTTTTTCTTTTTCTTTCTTTTTCTTCTTCTCTTTCTTCTTCTTTTTTCTTTCTTCCTTCTTCTTTTTTCTTTCTTCTTTCTTTCTTCTTCTTTTTTCTTTCTTCTTCTCTTTCTTCTTCTTCTTTCTTCTTCTTTCTTCTTCTTCTTCTTCTTCTTCTTCTTCTTCTTCTTCTTCTTCTTCTTCTTCTTCTTCTTCTTCTTCTTCTTCTTCTTCTTCTTCTTCTTCTTCTTTGACTAGACTTCAAACTCATAAGACGTGTTAAATTGTTTACGGAATATTAAAACAGTAGGAAATAGAAGGAAAATTTAAAAGATATAAAAATTACAGAAGAAAATTTTAAAGGTATAAAAATTTATTACTTTTTTATTTCACTTTATAAAATTATTATTTTATAAATTGAAATACAATTAATTGAATTTTAATTTTTCAGATTTTTATTTTTAATAATTTTGATTTTGATGAAGCAACTTTTTTAAATTTTAACAATGCCTGCAACCCGCTTCACTTGCTCTTGTTGTAATACTAGCCGGTGGTATTCAGATTTTCCTGAAAATACATTGGCTAATAAATTTTCTGTCTGCTACTTCTGTAGCTTTGAAAAAAATATAGAGAATATTCAAAATGAAATCATTGGTCTTAAGAATGTGATAGGTAATTTAGAGAAAAACATAAATGTGACTAATTCCCCTAAACAAAATTCCTTAATCATTGGAACAAAGAATTTGATGAGCAAAGTTAATAATGTTTCACAGGGGACTTATGTGGCTGAAAGAGCCTTAAGTTCTTTTAAAAACAATTCAGACTTGTGTAGAAATACAGAGAAAAAACAAAGTGACCATTCGAAGGACAATGACAAAGACAAATTTACGAAGGTCTCTAATGGAGTCAAACCCAAATTAAGACCTAACTTTGAACTACCGACCTCGAATCCCTTTTCCCTCTTAGAAGTTGAAAAATGTGAAACTGAAACAGTTTTGATTGGAACTTCAATGGTACGTAACATGAATAATGAATTTATTTCGCGTAATCCTACAAAAAGAAAATATAAAAGCGTTTCAGGAGGAAGAATCCATAATTTTGAAAATGAATTGAAGGATTTACAAGTTAAAGATAATAATAGTCTAGTATGTGTCATGATTGGATCGAATGATGTATACAAAAAGGAAACTGTGGTCAACGAACTTATCATCAAATATAGAAGACTAATTAAAAATCTGAAAGAAAAAACAGGTAACGTTTTGTGTCTGGGAATTTTGCCTCGTAATTTAATGGGCTTAAGATTTTCCAGCAAGGCTATATTTTTCAACACCAGACTGGAAGAAATTTGCAAGGATGAAAACGTCTCTTTTGCTAATTTTTGGGGAAGTTTTACTGATCAAAATTGTTTATTTGCAAGGGATGGGGTTCATTTGAATGACATTGGTGATGCAAGATTGGGTCGACTCTTGGACACAGAGGTTAGGAAAATACACAGAGAGACAATTGCTAAGAAACAGGTTTTTCGGGATGGTCCAAGTCCTCGCTCGATATGTGCGAAATGAAAGCGGTATCTTTTAACGCAAGAAGTATCCGGAACAAAATAAATGAATTTAAAGCTATTGTTTACATAGAAAATTACGATATAATTACAATTAATGAAACATGGTGCAACTTTAAAGATCGTGATTTTGTTTCGGAATTTCAAATTAATGGCTATAAATTATTTTTCAAGGATAGAAACAATAATAAGGAAGGGGGTGGCGTTATGATTTACATTAAAAATATATATCTAACTACTCAGCTGGAACTAGCTGATGTTAATGAAATTGATATACTTGGTGTTAAAATAGAAACATCGAATATAAAATTGAACTTAATAAATGTCTATCGTCCACCGTCCTCACAATCAGTAATAGATGTAGCTTTGTATAAAGAATTGAGCAAAGTCTCAGAAGGATACACAATAATTGTAGGAGACTTTAACTGCCCAAATATCGACTATAATTTACTTGATGCAGATCCAGAAGGAAAGCGATTACTAAAATTCTTAGGAGATAATTTCCTTTTTCAAATAATTGATTGCCCTACGAGGGGAAACAATATTTTAGACCTATTAATAGTGAGTCACTTGAACTTGGTAAGAAGTTTTGAGGTTATCGAACCCATTGGTAAAAGTGATCATAACATGATTAAATTTACCATTAATATTGAAAACAAAATACACAACAGTTACTTGAAATTTCTAGATTTTAAAAACGCCAATTTTAATGGCTTAAAAGACAGTTTATCTGTCTATGACTGGGATGAGATATTAACAGGAAATGCAAATGTAATGTGGGATACGTTTCTACAAATATTTAAAGACAAAGAAAAAGATTTTGTTCCATATAAAATGAAGCTAACTTTACCAAATTCGAAGCCAAGATGGTGGAATAATGAAATTAGAGATTCTTTAAGTAATAGAAATAGAGCATATAAACTATGGAAGTCGTCTCCTTCAGTGGAAAATAATAATAGTTACATAGCTTGTCGGCGAAGCTGCAAACGATTAATTAGATATTATAAACGAAACTATGAAATTAATATTGCTCGTGAATGTAAAATTAATCCTAAAAAGTTTTACAAATATGTTAATAACAAAAGTTCCATTAAGGAATCAATTGGACCTTTACTGGACATTAATGGTAATTTAAAATCAAACAGTGCTGATATGGCAAACATTTTAAATAATTTTTTCTCGACAGTTTTTACGAAAGAGAATCTAGATAGCCTGCCTAGCATGGAAGACATAAGGGATTTTCATGCAGACAACATTTTAGATACATTTGAAATTCTAGAAGAGGAAGTTGCTTTCCAGATTGATAAACTATTAATAAATAAATCACCTGGACCAGATGGATACTATCCAATGCATCTCAAAAATTTGAAAGACATATTAGTGAAACCTTTGACAATGCTTTTCAATAAGTCTTTAAAGGAAGGAATAGTTCCTCATGATTTCAAAATTGCTAATATAACTCCCATTTTCAAAAAAGGAGATCGTAAGGTTCCGAATAACTACAGACCAATTAGCTTGACTTCTATAGTTGGTAAAATTTTTGAAGCAATACTAACTAATAGGTTAGTTGCACATCTTGAAGATCATGGATTGCTCAAGAATTCTCAACACGGTTTTAGAAGAAATAGATCATGCTTAACAAATTTACTAGAATTTTTTAATGTGGTTATTAACGATGTAGATAATTATAAATCCTTCGATGTCATTTACTTAGACTTTCAAAAGGCATTTGATACCGTCCCTCATCAAAGATTATTGGAAAAGCTTAGAGCTCATGGTATTCGAGGAAAACTTTTAAATTGGATTAAAAATTGGCTTTCGGATCGACAACAACGAGTCGTTATTAATGGTGAATGCTCAGATTGGACGAATGTTACTAGTGGTGTACCCCAAGGATCTGTCCTGGGTCCAATACTGTTCATTATATATGTAAATGACATAGATGATAATATTTTAGGCAATATTTCGAAATTTGCGGATGATACGAAACTTGGAAATCGCATAATATGTGAGAAAGATTATCAATTACTCCAAAGCGACTTAAACAAGATTGTAAATTGGTCAAAAACATGGCAAATGAAATTTAATACCGATAAATGTAAAGTTATACATTTTGGGAGTAGGAACAATGAATATGATTACAAAATAGATGACACAATTATCAAAGTTGTCAGTGAGGAAAAGGATCTAGGAGTATTAATTAATAAGGATTTAAAGTTTGCGAAACAATGTGCTGAAGCTGTTAAAAAAGCAAATAAAGCTCTAGGATTTATTGCCAGAAACTTCGAATATAAATCTAAAAATATAATACTTCCTCTCTATAAAACATTAGTTAGACCTCATCTGGAATACGCAGTGCAGTTTTGGAGTCCATACCTCAAAAAAGACATAGAAAAAATTGAAAGAATTCAAAGAAGGGCAACTAAATTAATCCCTGAATTGAGAGGTAAATCATACGAACAACGACTACGTGAATTAGATATCCATTCTTTAGAGACAAGAAGATTGAGAGGAAAATTAATAGAAGTTTTCAAAATACTAAATAAATTTGACAATATCGATTACAGGCAATTCTTCAGATATAATTTTAATGATGTAACACGAAGTAATGGGCATAAACTTTGTCATAAACGATTTCAAACAAATATAGCAAAGAATTTCTTCACTTACGATGTAATCGAGAAGTGGAATAGTCTTTCTTATGAAATAGTGAACAGCGCTAACATCGATTCATTCAAGAAAAAGTTAGATAAACACTTTAAGGATATTGGTCTGTGAACGTCAATTCAACTCGATTTTACTTTATTCAAATACAAGAATTAGTAGTATCCTGAATATGGTAAAATCAAACTAAAAAAAATTGAAATCATTTAGAAAATGTTATAAGTACATCGTAAAAAGAATTACGGCTTGTAGTAGCTTTGATGTTCATGGCTTGCAAAGTATCCGTTCTAGGATGGTGATATCATCAATCGCACTTTCGCCTTAACCTGTAATAAATAGCTTTGATGTTCACCGCATAGAACATCTGTTACAAATAACTGTAATGAATAACTGTAATAAATAGCTTTGATGTTTACCGCATAGAACATATCTGTTCTAAGACGGTGATCTAATCGATCACACTGAATAACTGTAGTAAATAGGTTTGATGTTCACCGCATAGAACATATCTGTTCTAAGACGGTGATCTAATCGATCACAACACAATAAATAAACAAAAATACTTAACATACTATGATGTTTGTTGCTTAGAAGCAGATCTGCTCTAAGTGAGCAGACTCATATGTTACATAGAAATAGGTAAAATAATATACTTATTTCAAAAATACATAACAGGTTTTTTAATAACTGTAGACACATCCAACAAATTAAATAAACAAAAATACTAAACAGACTAGCCTTGAGTGGACTGTAAAGTCTTTGCTAGTCGGTGTTCTGTAGTTCTGTAGTTCTGTAGTTCTTCTTCTTCTTCTTCTTCTTTTCTTTTTCTTTTCTTTTTCTTCTTTTTCTTTTTCTTTTTCTTTTTCTTTTTTTCTTCTTCTTCTTCTTTTTCTCTCTTCTTCTTCTTCTTCTTCTTCTTTCTTCTTCTTCTTCTTCTTCTTCTTCTTCTTCTTCTTCTTCTTCTTCTTCTTCTTCTTCTTCTTTTTCTTCTTTCTTCTTCTTCTTCTTTCTTCTTCTTCTTTCTTCTTCTTATTCTTCTTCTTCTTTCTTCTTTTTCTTTCTTCTTCATTTCCTAATTCTTTCTTTTTTTTTTTTTTTTAATCTCTTTCTCTATATTTGCTTACTTTTATCTCATGTCATTTTTCTTCCCCTTTTCCTTCCTTTGTCTATCTCATTACAAAATTCAAATTTATTTTCATTCATGAAATAAGATCACTGTCTTATAGATACTCTTGCATGTTTTTCTTAGATAATTTCTATCTATCTATCTATCTATCTATCTATCTATCTATCTATCTATCTATCTATCTATCTATCTATCTATCTATTCAATCTATCTTTCAATCTACTCCATCTATCTATCTATCTATCTATCTATCTATCTGTCTATATCTATCTATCTATCTATCTATCTATCTATCTATCTATCTATCTCTATCTATCTATCTATCTATCTATCTATCTATCTATCTATCTATCTATCTATCTATCTATCTATCTAAAGTATCTATCTATCTATCTATCTATCTATCTATCTATCTATCTATCTATCTATCTATCTATCTATCTATCTATCTATCTATCTATCTATCTATCTATCTATCTATCTTTATCTATCTATCTATCTATCTATCTCCATCTATCTATCTATCTATCTATCTATCTATCTATCTATCTATCTATCTATCTATCTATCTCTCTCTCTCTCTCTCTTTCTTTCTCTCTCTCTCTCTCTCTCTCTCTATCTATCTCTCTCTCTTTCTCTCTCTCTTCCTATTCACTATTTTCTTAAGCTACGCAAAGGAAAATTTTAATATTGTATATATTTTTCCACCAATTTCTTTCAGCCAGAAACAGAAGAAACAAAATTATTGTTATTATCAAAAGAAGGAAATTATTCCTTATTTATGTTTCAAATTTTACTGCACAACATTACACACACACATACACACACGGGTACACACGTACACACATTCACAAAACATTCAAAGGCATAAACACCCAAAGGAACTGAACGAAGTACTACCG
>JABUQX010144987.1:35000-40000 GCA_015478945.1 Trachelipus rathkii | reverse complement strand
ACAAGTAATTTAGAATTTGTTCAAGTACAAGTACAAGTACAAGTACATGGTATCAAGTACAAAAGTATTTCAAGTACTTTATGAAAACTTGCATATATAGTATATATATATATATATATATATATATATAAAGTGGCGATATTATTTTTATGGATGGGAGTGATATGCTATTATTATTATTATTATTACATATTATTATATATTATTATTACATTTTATTATTATTATTATTACATATTATTATATTATTACATATATTATTATTATTATTACATATTATATATATATATATTATTACATTTATATATATTATATATATATATATATATATATATATTATATATATATATTAGATATATATATATATATATTATATATATATACATATATATATATATATAAGGAAAGAAAGATATACATATATATATATATATATTTCATATATATATACATATATTATTATTATTATTATATATATATATATATAGATATATATATATATATATATATATATATATATATCATCATCATCATCATCATCATCATCATCTATAATTCATCATCATCACCCATCTTCTCTCCAAGACTGCAGGTAAGGTGCATAACAAGCACCGGAAACAGAAAATAGTAGAAGAATAGGAAGCAAGTAGAAAAGAAAGCCCAGCCTTACCTCCCCTTTATACCAATTAGTGATTTCGTCGTGCAGCTGTGAAAATTCACCCTAGAGCCTACAGACCGCGATGACCCTCACTATTACATCTCGTCAATGTGGGGTTCCTCCCTTACTTGGCCAGGTGGGCTACAGCCATACCCCTTCACAAAAACCCCCTGCCATTCACTCCTGTTATGCACCTTTCTTCTCGCCTCTGCCAAACGCACATTTTTTCCTCCAGGCATTCTTTTTCTGGACTCAATCCACTTTTTCTTTTTCTCTCCCGGTTGATTCTCAACACACTCACCACTATACATCCGTTTAACCGACCGACTATCATCCATCCTTTTTCACATGACCATACCATCTCAACGTAATTTCCTTTATTATTCTCTCATTTACCCAATTCTCCACCAAACAGCTCTATAATACGTTCATTCCTCATTTTATCATTTCCTTTCACACCTAACACGCCACTAAGATTGTCCATCTGAACACATTGTAATTATATATATATATGAGCATACTATATATATGTTTATATATATATATATATATATATATATATATATATATATATATATATATATATATATATATATATATATATATATATATATATATATATATATAGATGTTAAATATTGCATAATAATCGCAATTATATAAGATGTTAAAGAAAGAACATATAATGAGAAGGTAAAGAATTAACTGCCTTCTCTGGGATTGAACCACCGCATGTTGCGTGTGAGGACAATATGCCCGGTGCTATACAACTGAGCCATCCTCCAACCCAAAAAAGATATATATATATATATATATATATATATATATATATATATATATATATATATATATATATATATATATATATATATATATATATATATATATATATATATAACCTACTTCATAATACTGTAATTTATTTTCTTGTGACTGTGAAGCTCTATTATTATTATAAATTGTTCTTTTTACATCCACCAACGATTTACGCACCAGCCACCCAAAAAGCCGTATTCACAACTTCTTTCCTACTACACTCTGCATCATCCGCTCCCTTTTCATTCAACATATATAATAAATATTTAAATTCAGACAAATTTCCAGCTGCTCACCATCTAACATAACTTCACATCGAGGTCTGTCCTCACTCACAACCATAACCTTACTCTTATCTACGTTTACTTTCAAACCCCTCCTCTTTTACACCCCCCACCAAATTTCTACCAGTCCTCTCAAACTCTCTTCAGATTCGCGCCACAAAACCAAATCATTCATCCTCATATAATAGGTATGGAACCCTCCTCTCTCTTTCATTCTCCATCATTCTAACACTATCCCTTGTCACTCCTACCTCTAATTTTTTCATAACCTCATCCATATACAGATTGGATCGCCAAGGAGACATAGCACATCCCTGTCTCATTCCGCTATTAATATTAAACTAATCACTCTTTTTTGACTATTTATTCTTACACAATGCGCTTCACTGTCGTCATACATACTTTTGATTCCATTCAGAAGCTTACCACCAACACCATATCACTAACACCTGCCATAGAGCTTCCCTATTAATCCTATTATACGCCTGTTGAAAATCCATAAATACAATTTATTCTTTTCCTCCCTCATTATCCCCAATCATTTGTTTCAATGTACAGATTTGATCCACACATCCTCTACCACTTCTAAGCGCACCTTGTTTTTCCCCAAATTAGTTCTTCAGTCATTCGACGCACTCTTTCGACCAAAATACCAGCATATATCTTAACTACAAAACTCAATAAACTAATTATCCTATAATACTAACAGTTACCTTATCCTCTTTACCCTTATATAAGGGTACTAAAATTTCTCTCCTCCACTCCTCGGAACTATACCCTCCATAAACACTTTGTTATACACAAACTTCCAAATCCAATCAATCACCATTCGCATATACATATATATGTTATATATATATATATATATATATATATATATACATATATATATATATATGATATATATATAGTATATATATATATATTAAGGTTATAATATGTTTTTGTGCGGTGAATCTGAAGAGCGTTTGAGAGGATTGCAGAGAGATTTCCAGCAGGGTGTGTGTAAAAGAGAGCTCTGGCGCTGTAAACGCTGATGTACATGGTTATTTCCATGGCTTGCAGTGGAGTATCAGTCCCTATAGCTATGCATTGTGCAGAGCTGAAACAAGTGACCTTCATTTAAATATTGTATTATATATGTGCTGGGACCAGCAAAAACTGATTAATTTGAAAGTGTAGTAGGAAAGCTAGAATTGCAGGAAGGTGGCGGGTGCAATTAAATCCTTGTGGATGCAAAGAGACTAAGTCTTGAGTGTGCTGGGTCTTACGTGAGGGTATGTTGTTGCCTGTGTTAATGCATAGTAGAGTGAGACTGTGGTCTGGAATAAGAGGTATAGATCTAAAGTACAATGTGTTCAAATGGATAATCTTATGGGCTTGTTAGGTGTGAGAAGAATTGATAAAATGAGGGAATGAACGTATTACAGAGTTGTGGTGTGAAAAAAGGATAAATGAGAGAATAGATGAAAGTATGTTGAGATGGTTTGGTCATGGAAAGGATGGATAATGGTTGGTTAAGCGGATGTATAGTGGTGAGTGTTGGGAATCGACAGGCGAGACCGAAGAAAGTGGATTGTCAGCAAAAGAATGTCTGAGTGAGTGAAAATGTGAGTTTGGCAGGCGAGAAGAAAGGTGCATAATAGGAGTGAATGGCAGGGTTTTGTGAGGTTGTGGCCCACCTGGGCCATGGGATGAACTTGACGCGATGCCATAGTGAGGGTCCGTTTCGGGTCCTGTGAGGCTCTAGGGTGGATTTTCTTCTGACTGCGGCGAGTTCTCACCAATAGGTATAAAGGGGAGATAAGGCTGGGCTTTCTTTTCGACTTATTCTTCTACTACTTTTCTGTTTCCGGCATGTTACGCACCCACCCCCAGTCTTGGGGGAAAAAGGTGGTTGATGATGATATATATATATATATATATATATATATATATATATATATATATATATATATATATATATATATATATATATATATATATATATATATATATATACATATATATATTATTATATATATATATATATATATATATATATATATTATTATATATATATATATATATATATATATATATATATATATATATATATATATATATATATATATATATATTATTATATATATATATAACGAGATACTCTTTATATTCATAAAATAATAATTTTATTTAGAATACATTTATAAAAAACAATAATATCAATACGTAGGAAATTGATAAAAATAAAATAAAAATATTGGCAAGTTAAAAATGCCAAAAGTAAGTACCAAGCACAAGTACCAAGTACAAAATGCTCAAGTACAAGGCTAATAAGTACACTGATTTAAAAACTGCAAGTACTGGGCACAAGTACCCGTGTGTACTTGTTTTCCACGCTGGGCACTAATTTGAACCCAACCCTGATATATATATATATATATATATATATATATATATATATATATATATATCTATATATATATATATAAAATAAAATATATATATATATATATATATATATATATATATATATATATATATATATATATATATATATATATATATATACAAACCTTTCTATGAGGTATATCAGAAATTGAAGTTATTGCGAAGATGTAAAGAACGCTCATTGAGTTTCCAACGATAAACCATGAATTTACTTCAAATTTCGTTGCCATTATTGTGATTATTGAAATAAAAAATGTAAAACAATAAATAAATGTGAAGGAAACAAATATAAAAAGTTTATCGAATAATTCCTCAGTAAAACATTTTATTTTAAAAACTTTTTTGCGGAATTTTGTCCAGAAAAAAGTTTGCTTTTGAATCACTGACTTTCCCGATATGATAAATTTTCTTTTTCTCTTTCCGTATTTTGTATATTCTTCTTTACACATATTTTGAGCTTCTGTTTCTAGTTCATTTTGGGCTATTAAAATTAACCGAACAACATTAAAGAAAATATGTGACATGACAACAAATCCAAAAGAAGCAACATGAACTGCACAATCAACTACGTAAGCAACGGAAATGCTTGAAGTTCCTGTGAAAGAAATTGCATTTGTTACAACAAATAAAACCTCCAGTACGAATGTCGTGATAAAAATTGTCCACTCTTCTTTATCATGTTTGCCAAAAGATTTATCCCAAATACGAATATGCTTAAGAAGAGAAGAAAATGTGTTGTTCCAAGTTCGTATATAGATAAGAGTAAATATGTAACTGAGATCCCACAGTGGTCTAACGCTTTCCGATAC